>CM061531.1:164521997-164593886 GCA_030545055.2 Neoaliturus tenellus
AAGTTGTTTTGTACTTAAGCAAAAAACATACTAATTCAAAGCGAATAAGGTCAATGTAAACAAGAAACGACTTGCAGACTACAATTTTAATGCAAGATTTTGACATTTCTTTACTTCAACGTATATATCAGATGTTTATAAGGAATATTTAAATTAAGATGGTAGTCAACTAATCAACGTAAACAGATTGTGAAATTTGAGTTAATTTACTTTAAAATGAGTTATCCATTTGATTTTTTTGCAGTATGATGAAAAACGTTGTTCATCACACGGACGGAAAGTGTTTTTTCTGTGCTTAATCACGTTTCCAAGCTCGGCTTCGCCTCGCTTGTAAACCGCAATTGCGCACAGAAAACAGCCACTTTCCGTCCTAGTGATGAAGACTACTATTTCTTGTTGTTGGAAGAAAGTTGGTGTCAGTTCTCTGATTTTGTTTATTTACTTTGAATTTCAACCCTCGTTGACGTGTATTTAATACATTGTATCAAATACAGCATATGACAATTATATAAAATTGTACAGCATATTAAAACTTATAAAAATTTTAGTATTGTATAAATCAAAATGTAAGCTTAGAGAAATTTTTACACTTGTATATTTTTACTGAATTCAATAGGATGTGTAAATTATTAACTGCACACATCTCTTTTATATGCATACAAACTAAATAAAACTAGAATTGAATATTGTTGTTTTTTAATACAGTATGGGTGTTTTTGTTTTATGGCTGATTACAGTAATGTGTTGTGTATTTCAAGGTTGCGATTACCACAAGTAATGATGCAGTTGTGAACATAGGTAGAGAAGTAGGCCCGTAGAGTGTCAGGAGAAGATCCCCTGGCAACGACAACGCCCTTGGCCCAGTCCCACAGCGTCATGGTGTAGTCCGGAGCCCCTCCCTGGGCGCACAGCATCCGGCCATCCGGGCTGGCCCACAGACAGATGTCAGGTAAAATGGTGTGTCACTTGAGTAGATAAATGGTCGAAACCTCATTTTACTGAAGTGGGATATGTTTGACCACAAGCCACAACCTTCACTTAGATACAACTGAGATTCTAATACATATAGAATTGCTACCTCTTGGTTCCGAAGCTCATTGTGCTAACCATCACCATGCCAGTGGTTCATCTAAAACTCGATATAATCAAGATCAGAATCAAATATCACGTTCTAAAGAGAGAACTAACTGATTTGCAACTATTTGTACATATTTAAGTTGGTTATGAGAATGAGAATGATAACTACTGGATAGTAGAGAATGTTACTATATAAGAAGGAAGAATTGCTCATTAGTACAGTAATTATTTTGGTCTTTGTTGAAGCAGTAGAGTGTTTTAATATCTTAAATAAATGTGATTTACTCAACTCCAAAATCCACATCAAGAAAATTGTGAGGACTAAAATTTTTCATCTAAGTACAAATTATTGACTCTTACAAAGCATTTTTTTTGTTCGTGTTTCAGACACTTTAAATATAGAGTTTATCGTTTTATTGTTTGAAATAATTTTACCTGAATGCAAGGAAGACATAACTATTTTCAGTTCCATACTTGAGTTTCTGAATAACATCAAGGGCTGGCCAGTTGTAAATAATTATATTAGGTTTGGATATTTTTTCACCCACCGCAATATGTGCATGAACTGGATTTTTCTGAAAAGAGAACACCATAAATTAATACTAAGTTCATTATGTGTGGTTTGGAACATAAATATTTATTTCAATTGATTTTTCATTATGAATTAACTGATTGATAAAAATATTTGTGTTGGTTCCAGAGCAGAACAGCACCCATCGCTCATCAGCTACACACAACCACTTACAGCAACCTGGCCAAGGCAGCAGCCCCGCTCGCTGGTTCGGGTAACTAGTTTCCCTGTCTGGGTGTCTAGCATGTGGAGGAGGCTTCCAGAACAGAACAGCACCCATCGCTCATCAACTACACACAACCACTTATAACAAGGTAGCCGAGGCAGCAGAACCGCTCGCTGGGCCAGGTGACTAGTTCCCCCGTCTGGGTGTCTAGCATGTGGAGAAGGCTTCCAGAGCAGAACAGCACCCATCACTCATCAACTACACACAACCACTTACAGCAAGGTGGCCGAGGCAGCAGCCCCACTCACTGGGCCGGGTGACTAGTTCCTCTGTCTGGGTGTCTAGCATGTGGAGAAGGCTTCCAGAGCAGAACAGCACCCATCACTCATCAACTACACACAACCACTTACAGCAAGGTGGCCGAGGCAGCAGCCCCACTCACTGGGCCAGGTGACTAATTCCTCTGTCTGGGTGTCTAGCATGTGGAGGAGGCTTCCAGAGTAGAACAGCACCCATCACTCATTAACTACTGTAACTAAGTGACAAAAGTCGGACAAGATTATTCTTTGGCTCTGCATGCGTCCGTCTTTCTATCCCACCGATCTCGGATAACTTAATTCTTTCGTTCACATTACACTGTGTCATTCCGTTGGTGTGAACGAAGTCAAGCTTTCCGTTAGATCGTCTTTCATCTGTCCTTTCCCAGCTGACGAGAGCAAAGACAGTCCCGGTAGGGTATGCTTCCAAGAACTGTGCGAACAACCTTTAAGCCACACACCCTATCGGTGATCAACCAATGAGGAGCCATCAATCATCCATGGTGGGAGACGGAAAAGGAGGGACGAGCGACGGGACAGCGAGGAGAGAAAATCATTAGGAAATTAGGGGTAGCGAAGTTAAGTGGAGTGTGTGCGTGTAGTGAGTGTTGTGTTGTGTTTCGGTGAAAAAAGGATTACCATATTTTAAGTAAGAGTTTTGATTTATAATTAACATAAGTAAAAGATAACTAAAGTTTCAAGCCATTTAGTATTCTAAATTCTAGAGTCAATTCAGTTAATATTTAATACTCATTTTCTTCTTGTTGTTTTGTTTAAAAAAGGGCAAACTTAATTCTTTACTGTTTTACTAAATTAATTCTTGTCTTGTTGGTTTTGTATTTTGCTTTCTTTTATTTTTCTGGTATTCAATACACGTTATTTTGAGCAGTCTTGTGCTTCTCATTTGTACCTCTCAGTACGCCCCAAGTCTAACATTATGTACCGGAGGCACGGGACTCGCATGGTGGATCGGCGCCTTTGTTTGCCCGAACATTAACGATCCCCAAATAAATGGCTTGAAAATTTAAATTTGTACCCAACATTTAGAAATGTTTATTTTAGGAGTTGTTCTTTGTAAAAAAACACATTTAATTAATTAGGTAATATGTGTAGGCATTGCTATACGATTAGAATAATTATCATTTGAACCAAACTAATTGAAAACTAAATTCAATTAGGTTACTTATAAAACCAAAAGAAATAAATTTATTTTAGGAGTTGTTCTTTGTAAAAAAACACATTTAATTAATTAGGTAATATGTGTAGACATTGCTATACGATTAGAATAATTATCATTTGAACCAAACTAATTGAAAACTAAATTCAATTAGGTTACTTATAAAACCAAAAGAAATAAATTAAGCTATTTTACATGAGAGATTAGGGCATAAAAAATGAAAATATAGTTAAAATAAATTAATTTATGGAGCTGAATTTTGAAATAGTAGACATAAATATTTACGATCTTAACAAAACTGAAGCATTACAAATAGCTTGCCAGTATAAAATCAAACTCCCACCTATTCCTGAAAACGAATCCCTAGCCAATTTGAGAAAAAAATTAGCCCTCACCAAAGATGTTTTTAAAACAGCATCAAGACATCCAGGTTTCTACACAGCTTTAAAAAATCTATTTTTCAACAATGTATTAGAGGAAAAAGATAAGGACAACTTCAGGGACTTAGTTTCTTTTCAAAAAATATTAGAACCTGTTTATGAAACTGTTCCTTCTGTGATCGAAAATCAGAGTAGTAGTGAATATCTAACACCTAGACATTTGCAATCAGACATTTTCCAAAACTATCCTCACTCATCTAATCAGCAAACACAACCCTTAGAACAACCAATTTATGCAACAATTGACAACCCTAACTCAAATGAACTCAACACATACCAAAACAATTTAATTTTACAACATGAGCAACATCTAAAGCATCAAAACGATCTAAAGTTAAACCTGCTACTCTAAGCGTTACCCAACCCATTCAAGAAACTAAAACTTTGACCAGAACTGAAAACAAATCCACTAAAATGACGGAAGAAACTAAAGAAAACTTGCCTCTAATCAAAGCAGGTACTTTCGCTGGACTACCTTCCGAGGATGTCCACGAATTTATGCACAAATTTAAAACCGCCAGCGTATGCAACCATTGGTCAGAAAAAACTAAAATAGAACTTTTACCAACTCATCTAACTAGTACACCTTACAAATGGTTCAGTTTATACAAAAAGGAAAACGAAACAATCGATTGGAATCATTTAGAGGAAGAATTCATTAAAGCTTTTAGCCCTGTAGCATTAATTGAAGACCTTCAGACGGTCTTAGAAAATCGAACTCAAGGAGAAAACGAATCTCCATTGCAGTTTCTTTTTGAGATCGTCCACCTTTGCCGTAGAATTGAACCAGAAATGCCAGATAAGAAAATCGTTGAATACGTAATTCAGGGAATTAAACCGGAAATTTGCAATGAAGTCATAAAGATGGAAAATAAAACTCTAGCAGCTCTAAAAGACAATCTTTACAAAATTGAAACCCAGTTTTTATTGAAAACGAAAAATCAAAAAAGACACCAAAAGAAAACCGAGGTTGTAAATGTACTAAAACCCCAAAGTAAATCAGTAACTTATGATGATTCAGATTTGTCAAGCCTAAAATCAGATGTTAAACTTATCAAAGAGAAATTAGAAACCTTAGAATTATCCCGAAAAGAAGTAGGTCGCAGTAGAGGTAACTCAAGATCAAGATCTCCAAGCAGTAGGGAAACCAGTAGGCGTAGAAGTACATCCCGAGAATCAAACCGTTCTTCGAGAAAGCCTTCGCCTCATTATAAGTACCAACCTTACCGTAGGGATTCAAACGCAAAACAAAGGTACCCATCCAAATCACCGAATCGATCACAGTCTTCATTTAAAAATTCGAAATTCTGTCACATCTGTAGGATGAGTAATCACAGTACCGAAACGTGCTGGTACAACAAAAGGAACGATAGAGCCAAAACTAACTATGCCACCCCTAACAAATCAACTAAATTTTGTAACTATTGCAAACGAAGCAATCACACCATAGATCAGTGTTTCAGGCGTCCAAAACAAAATGGACGTGTTCAAAAAAACTAATTAATCAGGGAAGTCACGTTAACAATAATCATAATCGACTGGCTTCCCGCGTAAACAAACCTATTTATACTAGGTATTTTTGGAACACAAGTAGGCTAACTCCCAATCACACCCCAAGTGCTAAATCACAAACAAAAAATGTAGAATGTGTAAAAAATACAATCTTCAACTCTCAGTATGAAAAGAATTTCCCAACAATACAAGAATCTTTAAAACAAAATAACTTTAAACGAAGATTTATCCCTAAAGAAGTTAAAAATAATAATATCACACCGGGAACAATCAACCTTTTGCATGTAAATCCCGATGCTTGTGTACAAGCGAGAGCGTTGACCCGGCCAGCTGATGCCGAAGACGCCAGACGACAGCAAACACCTACGTCACACCTCGTGACGTGTTGCCCCGGAACGCTGACTCCAAGCTCGACTACGTCACCAGCACCGCTGCAGTCAGCTGATCCAACAGCCACCGCTGGAGCCCAGACTACCAACCGTCACCCGCACGTGCCCGAGGACAACAATGTAACTGCCGAGTCAACAACTTCTCCTCAACATCAGTTTTCATCGGACAATCCTGTTGATTCCACAGAAGGAGTATTCCTAGCACCAAATCAAGCCTCAAATTTGGTCGAAGAAATTGATAGGGACGTTCTTAAACAATCCACTAAACACTTAAACCTACGTAATTTGATCAAATCAGATAAAAGACAAACCAAATGTAAATTATCGGATATATATGACCTAATTTTCAATGCAAACGAAACTAAGAAATTCCCTACCCTAACCATGAATATTCAAGTTAATGAAATCGGAAATGTATATTCCGCAACTTTGGATACAGGTTGTAATTTTTGTCTAATTAAATCATCAATTGTACAAAACTTACCCCTACGAAAGGACAATCTTCCAATAATATTAGCTGCTAATGATAAACCAGTCAAGGTAGTAGGAAAATTATCGCTACCCATTATAATTAACGGGATTGAGTACCCCACAGAGTTTTATGTCATTGAAGATTTAGCTATTGACATAATTTTAGGAAACTGGTTCTTATTTCAAAATTGTATGGAATTGGATTTTAAGAAACAACAAATTAGAATAACTAACAGAAATAAAGTTCACACATTTCCAATGGATAAAACTTGGCTACTGAACTTAAAACCAATTTTATTAAACACTAACACAGTACAAGAAAAGTTAGTAGAAATCAAAGTAGACAAAGATACAGCCATAGCCCCTCACCAACATTATAAACTAATGGAAATTTCACCCGAATATTTTGACTACGAAATTGATGTAGACTTAAATTTAAGAGAGAAAAAGAAACTCCATGCCTACATATCAACTGATGGAGATGGAAAAAGAAAGTTTATCCACATTTATAATGCTAGTAAACTCCCTAAATGGCTCAAACAAAACTCTATTTTAGGTTACTTAAAGCCAACCACAGGTACCACTTGTAGTAAACAAACAAAGTCTTCACAAGTTCAACACACACATAAAATAATAGCATTAGATAGAAACGGAAACCCTCTTGATATCAACCCTAAACTAACAGTACAACAACATAATCGGTTAGCAAACATGCTTTCTAAATACAGCAATATGTTCACTAACAAAACGGAAGACCTAGATCCTGCTAAAATTCCACCAGTGAAATTAAAATTAAAACCTGATGCTAAGCTTGTTTACCATCCACCTTATAGGCAGAGTTTAAATGAACGACAAATATTGCAAGACGAAATTTTTAAACTGATAAAAGCCGGAATTCTAGAAGAATCGCCTGATTATACTGAATCGGCTTGTCCCATGTTTGTCATAACTAATTCTGATAACTCTACGCGAGTTATATCTGATTTGAGGTCTGTTAACAAATGTCTAGAACAACAAAATTTCCCAATAGTTTCAGTTGATCTAGTTTTGTCGTGTCTATCTGACATGTCCTATTTCACGCATCTAGACCTAAAGAACGCATTCTTCCAATTGGAAATCGCCCCGGAAGATAGAAAATACTTAACTGTCATAACACAAACAGGAAAATATCAGTTTAAAAGAATGCCGCAAGGTCTATCCATAGCAACCGTAGCTTTCCAAAGAGCTATCACTAAAATATTGTCTAAACACTTGTACAGCAGATGTATTCCATTTATTGACGACATTACAGTTCTAGGAAAAACATTTGATGACCAATTAGAAAATATTGAAATCATTCTCCAAGAATTAAATAATGTAAACCTAAAACTGAATTCGAAAAAGTGTCAGTTTATGTACGATAAAATAAAGGTATTTGGTCATGAAGTTAGTGCTAATGGCTGCTTGCCTCTGAAATCAAATATCGAATCAATAACTAAATTTAAAACACCTACAACAATAAAACAAGTAAGATCATTCCTAGGAGCGGCAAATTATTTTAGAAGATTTGTAAATAATTTTGCAAAAATAGCCATGCCATTAACTAACCTCATAAAAGAATTTAATTCCACCAAGAAGTTTCACTGGACAAACGAAAGCGAGCAAGCATTCCAGGAACTAAAGTCGATCCTCACGTCTCCTCCTCTTCTCAGCCACTTTGATGACAACAGAGAAACTCGTGTTTACACTGATGCTTCAAATTTTGCAATTGGCGCAGTAATGACTCAAATTGACAGAAAAACTAATACAGAACACCCCATACAATACCTAAGCAGGAAATTAAAACCTAATGAAGTAAATTACAGTGTTTCGGAGAAGGAGTTTTTAGCTTTGGTATATGCGTTAACTAAATGGCGTGAGTTTTTGTTTGGTAGAAAAATCAAAGTTTTCATCGACCATTCGGCACTTCAATATTACAAAACCTTCAAAGGCGCATCCTCAAGACTCACCAGACTCTCAAATCTAATCTGCGACTATGACCTGGAAATAACTCACAAGGCAGGTAAATCCTTAGTCTTGCCCGATTTCTTGAGTAGAAATCCGGTGGATAAGACAATCGAAGAGGATTTCACCTTCAACCTTACTTCAGTAAGCGCCCTACATCTCGTGGACTTGAAGCAATTGCAAGCCCAGGATGATGACTTAAAACGCGTCTTACTTGCTCTAGAAAACCCTGACCTTGTGGACGAAAAGTACAGGAAAATGGCCGCACATTACAAAGTTGAGAATGGAATTCTTTATAGAAACTATAAGGATGGTGAGCCTCATAGGTATGTTTTGGCCATTCCCCGAAAACTAGTAAATGATATCCTCGAAGAATATCACAACTCCCCTATCTCCGGAGGACATCTAAATTCTTTTAAAACTCTCGGAAAAATCAAGGAGCGATCCCTCCTTAATAAGGATTGGAAGTATAAGGATTGGAATGTCGACAGATGTGGAAAACTTCGTCAAAACCTGTGAAACATGCCAGAAGAGAAAAAATGCCCCAAAGAAAAAGTTTGGCTTCCTTAATCCTATCCCTCCCACAAACAAAATCTTTGAAAGAATTCAGCTCGATATCATAGGTCCATTAAATCCTAGTAACAAATATAAGTACATTTTAACTGTAACAGATTCTTGTAGTAGATTCGCTTTTGCATTCCCACTTATAACTGCAGATGGTAAATCAATTGTTAAATGTCTCTTAAGGTTAATTTGCACCTACGGTACACCAAGTATTATACAATCAGATAGAGGAACTGAGTTTAACAATAACTTGATTCGTGATTTAACCACAGCTATTGGCTCATGTCACATTTTAAGTAGTGTCTTTACTCCTCAAGTAAACGGTCAAGTAGAAAATTTCAACAACACTTTAATTAATATGATTTCCCACTATGTATCAGAAAAACCAAACACTTGGTCACAATATATTGACTATGTACTATTTGCATACAACAATAGTGTACACCATACAACTAAATATAAACCAGCATATCTTTTCTTAGGTTTCGAACCTAATTTTCCTAGTGACACCTTGTTTGTAAATCCGAACACTGATAAAGATCTGTTAGAAAAGATAAAAATTGTCAATGAGATTAGGGATACAATACCAGAAATTATTTCAAAAGAACAAAAAAAGCAGAAAATGTATTATGATAGGAATAGGAGAGATTTAAAGTTAAATCCTGGAGACCAGGTGTTAATATGGTACCCAAAGAATTTAAGAGATAATCAAACTAAATTTGCTTTTCGTTATAAAGGTCCCTACACTGTACTTAAAAAGGTGACCCCAGTGTCGTATTTAGTAGAAATATTAAAAAATGGTAAACTGGTCAAAGAAGTTATTCATGTCTCTAGGATGAAGGTATTCCAAAGCAGAATTGTAAAATAGAATAATTAAATATGTCATAAGTAGGAACACTCGGTAACATGCGATATAATATAAATATAACTTCATTAAACTTCATTTGTATTATTTGTGAACATTTAACTACATTAATTTTTTTATCTGTGATCCTCATAAAATATGTATTTTGATTGACGTAGAATAACGTATCATGACTCGCATATACTTGGTAAAGATGCATATAGTATGGTAAAGATGTAAGAATTGACCAAAGAGGTCCCTATAACATTTAACATTAAGAAATATTTCACCGAAACACGCACACACCTGTAAATATTGTATATAAATGTAGCGCGCTACAAAACTATTAAGTTAGGCATATTACTTTTCAACTGTTTCACAAGTACGTACGATTTCTAACTAAACACAAAGACAATTGCTTGGCCAAGCACCAGATTTAACTTAGATTCATTCATTGAATAGATAATATATCTCAAACAACTATGAGGTGACGACCTCAACATAGTGTAATGGACGCTGTTTAACAGTGCGCGAACAGTGCAACAATCTAACGTGAGATAACACAACAAACAATTAACTAGTATGTGGATTCATAAGGCAACCGCGGGCCGAAATGAATTTAACTGCTACAACTATATGTGTTATTACAACAGACAGTTTAACTGATTTGCAGTACGAAGCAAAAAGTCACCCTTGACTGTTTTATTTTCTTTCCTTTAGAGTAAAATGAATAAATGTTGAACTGTGATTATAGGATGTGAAAGATATCAGGACTCTTATTATAGAGGAATCGAATATTGTAAATATAGTATTGAAACTTAATAGAAACAAAGTGTATAAATTCTTATGTTAATAGATTTCCAAATCTCAAAATATTACTTATTGCTTATCATTAGGCTAAAACTTGTGCATTAAAAGTATATGAGTCATCCTAAATATCGCATGTTACTGATGAAAGCCCGAATAAAATATAACAAAATCTGTGAAACAAAACAACAAGAAAATAAACCAAAAACTCATACTAAGAAATAAGTCATTTAAAGCAGTAGCTTCCAGCCTCAACGGAACGTCTTCACAGGCAGCAGCAACTCGACACCTACGCTGAGATGACATCATCACGGAGCCCTAGTCACCGCCGCCGCTGCCGCCTTGCTGAGCCTGCATTCTTCTTCACCATCCTCCTCATGTGGTTGCTTTCTCCGTCAGCTGGTAACGAAATTCCGATTCACATCGTGTCAGGGGTTACCTTCAATGACGTTTCTTCGGTCGTAATACCGTACCATTCCGTCGCGCCCTTATATAAAATAAGTTATAATCAATTATAAAACCAAAATTACTCAATCTATACCAAAATCAGCCCAAATTCCGCGTCCCCATGAATGCAACAGCCTAGTTCAGACAGAAGCTCGAAACAGTAAACCGAAATTACAGTTGTCTGAAATTCAAAACTACATACATGACATGCTCCTGGTATACAAAACTAATTTTGACCCTCTAATCAAAATAAATCAAAATCAAACTCAAACCAGTACTAAACGGTTGGAATATATCTACTCCCACGTTTGTTGTCAAACACTTAGAACCTGTAAAGTTATTTAATCATATCAATGTAAAGAACTCTTGGACTGACAAATTAGAAGATAGAAGAATAATGATGTACATTTTGTTAACTTGGACTTCCATTTTAACCATTTTACTTTTAACATCCTGTTACTTCATACATGTAGGGTACTTAACATAAAACTTTCACTCTTAACTAGAGACCATAACACTCCTCAAAGAGACTACTAAATAAATTTCATAACTGAATAAATTTAACGAACCTAGATGACCCATTCACATTTAATCTAACTGTATTTTACAAAAAATAAATAAGTAAATAAAACAAACAAAGACAAACACCATAAAAATTTTTTTCAATAAATATTTTAATCAGCACATAAGGAGTATCGACAGGGCGATAGAAGACGTGATCGATATTATAGTTCAGTCAACATTACTGAACTCTACCGCGTTCCGCTGGAAGGGTCGCGGTAAGGAAGGCAGCGCCGTACCTCAAGATCGGGACGTGACGCTGGAAGGGGGGAAGAAGAGTCGGAGCGAACATCAAGATCTCCGTACGCTAGTAGATGAAGATGTCCGCGCATCCTGAGGATCGCGAGTACTCCTTATGGCGGCATTTGTCCTATTACTTGTCAACCAGTGGTAGGTTGACGACTAAACCAGGGGGATGTAACTAAGTGACAAAAGTCGGACAAGATTATTCTTTGGCTCTGCATGCGTCCGTCTTTCTATCCCACCGATCTCGGATAACTTAATTCTTTCGTTCACATTACACTGTGTCATTCCGTTGGTGTGAACGAAGTCAAGCTTTCCGTTAGATCGTCTTTCATCTGTCCTTTTCCAGTTGACGAGAGCAAAGACAGTCCCGGTAGGGTATGCTTCCAAGAACTGTGCGAACAACCTTTAATCCACACACCCTATCGGTGATCAACCAATGAGGAGCCATCAATCATCCATGGTTGGAGACGGAAAAGGAGGGACGAGCGACGGGACAGCGAGGAGAGAAAATCATTAGGAAATTAGGGGTAGCGAAGTTAAGTGGAGTGTGTGCGTGTAGTGAGTGTTGTGTTGTGTTTCGGTGAAAAAAGGATTACCATATTTTAAGTAAGAGTTTTGATTTATAATTAACATAAGTAAAAGATAACTAAAGTTTCAAGCCATTTAGTATTCTAAATTCTAGAGTCAATTCAGTTAATATTTAATACTCATTTTCTTCTTGTTGTTTTGTTTAAAAAAGGGCAAACTTAATTCTTTACTGTTTTACTAAATTAATTCTTGTCTTGTTGGTTTTGTATTTTGCTTTCTTTTATTTTTCTGGTATTCAATACACGTTATTTTGAGCAGTCTTGTGCTTCTCATTTGTACCTCTCAGTACGTCCCAAGTCTAACAATATGTACCGGAGGCACGGGACTCGCACTACACACAACCACTTACAGCAACGTGTCCAAGGCAGCAGCCCCGCTCGCTGGCCCGGGTGACTAATTCCCCCGTCTGGGTGTCTAGCATGTGGAGAAGGCTTCCAGAGCACAACAGCACCCATCACTCATTAACTACACACAACCACTTACAGCAACGTGTCCAAGGCAGCAGCCCCGCTCGCTGGCCCGGGTGACTAATTCCCCCGTCTGGGTGTCTAGCATGTGGAGAAGGCTTCCAGAGCACAACAGCACCCATCACTCATTAACTACACACAACCACTTACAGCAACGTGGCCAAGGCAGCAGCCCCGCTCGCTGGGCCGCTTGACTAGTTCCCCTGTCTGGGTGTCTAGCATGTGGAGGAGGTTTCCAGAGCAGAACAGCACCCATCACTCATTAATTACACACAACCACTTACAGCAACATGTCCAAGGCAGCAGCCCCGCTCGCTGGGCCGGGTGACTAGTTCCCCTGTCTGGGTGTCTAGCATGTGTAGGAGGCTTCCAGAGCAGAACAGCACCCATCACTCATTAACTACACACAACCACTTACAACAACGTGTCCAAGGCAGCAGCCCCGCTCGCTGGCCCGGGTGACTAATTCCCCCGTCTGGGTGTCTAGCATGTGGAGGAGGCTTCCAGAGCACAACAGCACCCATCACTCATTAACTACACACAACCACTTACAGCAACGTGGCCAAGGCAGCAGCCCCGCTCGCTGGGCCGCTTGACTAGTTCCCCTGTCTGGGTGTCTAGCATGTGGAGGAGGTTTCCAGAGCAGAACAGCACCCATCACTCATTAACTACACACAACCACTTACAGCAACATGTCCAAGGCAGCAGCCCCGCTCGCTGGCCCGGGTGACTAATTCCCCCATCTGGGTGTCTAGCATGTGTAGGAGGCTTCCAGAGCAGAACAGCACCCATCACTCATTAACTACACACAACCACTTACAGCAACGTGTCCAAGGCAGCAGCCCCACTCACTGGGCCGCTTGACTAGTTCCCCTGTCTGGGTGTCTAGCATGTGTAGGAGGCTTCCAGAGCAGAACAGCACCCATCACTCATTAACTACACACAACCACTTACAGCAACATGTCCAAGGCAGCAGCCCCGCTCGCTGGGCCGGGTGACTAGTTCCCCTGTCTGGGTGTCTAGCATGTGGAGGAGGCTTCCAGAGCAGAACAGCACCCATCTCTCATCGGCTACACACAGGTTGGAATATCTCTGGCACTCATAGCCTAGCGAATATCTGATGTAAATGGTCAAGGAATAGTCGATAATTAGAAATATGTTATACTATTCACTATGTTTACACATACAAAGTGGAAAACAGTCTGTAAACGATTTATTATTTTTAAAAGTATTTAAGTAACAAAACTAAAACTTTGCAAATTGATTTTGAGTGACTAGGACTACTTCCTAAGTACTTATTTTCCTTGGACTTCCAAGGGGTGAATGTCCACAAGGAGTCAGAAGAAAATCTTACATGTAAGCTTAATTTCTTATAGGTCAATTTGTACATCAAATTAAAAGGTCTCTAAGAATAGAGAACAATGTTGCAAAACCGACCTCAAAAGAATGATGGAGTCAAGAAAAGCAGGCGATCAAAATTTTAATGATTTAATGTATTAAAATCATATTGTTGAAAACAAAAATGCAAAAACTCCTGATCCACTTGACCTTTTTGAGATCGGGTTTGTGGCAAATTGCTCAGACTGCAAAGCCCTTATTAATGCAATTATGCCCTTATGCCCTTATGCAATTTCCTTATTAATTTTTTTTTTATTTCCTTATTCCTTTTTTTAATTCCTTATTCATTTTTTTATTTATTATAACGAGACCCAACACCAGAATATCGACAAGAAATTAAGAAAATGATCAAATATGCAACACTTGTATTTCAGAATACTAAATCATCATTAGTAAAAATGAACCCACAAGCACCTAAATTAAGAGCATTACCTAAAATTCACAAAGACAAAGAAAATATTCCCATAAGGCCTCTAGTCAATTAGAGAAACGCACCAAGGTAAGACATGGCTAAATTTATGGCTAAATACTTTTCTATGAATCTCCGGACCAGAAATGACGTTCAACCCATATATCCGCCAATAGCCCGGGTTAAATTAATGCTGTGATTTGCTTGTTTGTTTAATAGAGAGTCATAAAAATACAGGGTGGAAAAAAAGTCTGGAAACGGTCTAATATCTTTAAAAGTATTTAAGTAATCAAACTAAAACTTTGCAAACTTATTTTGAGTGACAAAGTCTACTGCCTGAACTACTTTTTGTCCTTAGGACTCCAAGGGGGGCGGCCTATAAGGAGTCAGAGGAAAATCTTAAATGTAAGCATAGGTCAATATGTACATCAAATTAAAGGTCTTTAAGAATAGGGAACAATGCCGCAAACCCGACCTCAAAAGGATGACCGAGTCGAAAATGGCAGGCAATCAAACTTTGCATTAAAATCATATTGCTGAAAACAAAAAATGCAATAACTCTCGATACACTCGTCCTTTTGATGTCGGGTTTGTGGCAAATTGCTTAAAATGCAAAGCCCTTTAAAATGATGTATCATATGACGTAGGCCAAATAAGTTTCTTTGACGACTTCCACAAAGGGACGTCCCTAAAGGAAGTCTTGGGAAAAACTTCATTGGCCTACGTCATATGATATAACATTTGACCTCAAAAGGTCGAGTATATCGGGAGTTATTGCAATTTTTGTTTTCAGCAACATGATTTTAATGAAAAGTTTGATTGCCTGCCATTTTCGACTCGGTCATCCTTTTGATGTTGGGTTTGCGGCATTGTTCCGTATTCTTAGAGACCTTTAATTAGATGTATATATTGACCTATGCTTACACTTAAGATTTTCTTCTGATTCCTTATGGGCCGTCCCCCCTTGGAGTCCCAAGGACAAAAAGTAGTTCAGGCAGTAGACTTTGTCAATCAAAATAAGTTTGCAAATAAGTTTTAGTTTGATTACTTAAATCTATACTTATTTAATACGCTAAGGGTTTTTTTGTCTTGAGAACTCCTCCTACAATTTTCAACCGATTTTCAAGTTTTTGGTGTCTTTGGATAGGGCTTAGTCTATAGTTGTTTCCGCCAAAAACTGATGAGAATCGGACTAAAAATAAAGGCGCTATCCACCATTGAAATCTCAAAATTTCCCATTTAAATAACATTGGGATTGAATAAAGCATTTTAAACATATGTTAATAGTCAGCTGTAAATACGTGTTGTTTTGGTGATTAAAGATATTCACAATAGTGGATTGGCCGGATGTCGTTGATTTTGAGCTAAAAGTAACTTTGTATTGTAATTAAGTAAATTGCTCGATTTCGAGCAACACGTATACTAGTACTTTTAAAGATATTAGACCGTTTCCAGACTTTTTTCCACCCTGTATATGTAGCAAAAGAGTCCTAATTGCCTGAGATTATACGAATAAACTATATTTGGGCAAAATAAATTAACTTCTTCCAGTTATTGAAAAAGAAACTGACAGTGACAACCATTATTTCTTTCCATTTCAAAACCTTAAAATACTGTATAAATAATTTATAATAAAAAATAATTAGTTAAATATTATGTTCTTGTCATAAATAAAACTAATTTGCAAAAATAAAAAAACTATGCAATCTAGGTATCAGAATATATTAAAACTTATTTGATAGTGTTCATGATAAAATCTTGATCTAAAAAAATATACAGACGTAATATTGTTTTTAGTTTTTTACTTATGCTTTCATATAAATAAACCACTACTTACAGTAGGTACTCAAAATACTATAAATTAAGGATACAATAATTCTATGTTTCCATTTCTTGTAATCGAAAATGTGTTGTTCAAATCAAGATTATCTGTTTCCTGTTCATTCTCCATATTTATTTTTACAAAGTAAAATCATAAATACCAATACTAAACAGTAGCCCAACAGAAAAATAGAAAGACTACCAAGCCAGTTTGAAGAGAAGCACATGACTTAAGTATTGACAAAACGTTGGTAACTAAGAGACTCAAATCAGTCAGTGGTTTCTAGGGCTTTTTTATTTTGGTGTTCTAAATTTCAAAGTTAAACGTTATTCAAAGTATAATTTTAAAAACTCAACAAAGCAATGAATCCCATACCTATGTTTATGAAAAGTTGAGAAAGATTTGAAGAGATTAAAAAGCTATTGAATAAATTGCTACAAAAAATAATTGTTTTTACAAAACTAAAGAAAAACAAACGTTAAAAAATAACAAAAAAACAAACACTTTAAATTTCATAAGTTACATAAGCTATATAATAAATAAGTTAGTTTTCAGCTAACCTGGGTAATACCAATACAATACAATACAATGTGTAATACTAAAAAAGAAATACCAATACAACAAATTGTTGATGTAAGGTTTACAATATTATTACTGTACTCGGTGAATTAACTGGTTTCATCATAACTTTTCAATATTTTTTCATGATGGAAATATTTTCTTCTTTTTTCCAATCCTACTTGGTCATGGTAAACTGCTGTAAAGAATTATTAAAAAAATTCATTTAAATTACTCAAAATTAAAAAAAGGAGAGAGTTCCACCCACCATACATTGTAGACCTTTATTTAAAAAATTGAACATTATGTCTCTTGCCCACTGTATTTCCTACTCCGAAACTGTTGTTTATTCGTAGGTATTAATATAGAAAGGAAGCCGGTTGCATGGTATTTTATTTAAGTTTATTGTAAGAGTGTTAACTTAACATACGATTTACGCTTGCTACCCTTTCCCACAACTAGCATCCTTTCCTGTCGTTCGCCCACAGCTTTTCCGATTTCCCCCAACTGTGGTTTGCCCACAGCACACCTATCGCATTCGTTTCGTTTCCATTTCGCGAAGGAAAGGGAAAATTTGCGACTTTGATGATCAGGATAGTGAACAAATATGGCGATGATGATTTGGCTTGTTTGTTGAGGACGCTTCCTTATTTGCCACCAGTCTGAGCCATAAGTTTAACTTTGTAGGATTGATCAATTAACTTTGTAAACGACCCTTGGAATTAAAACCCAGCAAGGCTAGCTATCCGGCAACCGCCCTTTTGGGGAGCGTGTGACGATATTTTTCCATGAACTTGGAAAATACGTCATACTATCATCAATGGATAGAGCGCAACCGGTTTACCTATAGTGGCACAATTTGTTTTTGTGAAAAATTAATTGTGAAGATTTTAAAAAGGAATCTATGGGTGGTCTGGGAAACCCGGTATACCTACCATCTCTACCATGTTAATGGGTTGGGTAGCTTATGAAGCACCCCACCCTTCTTAGGTTATGTGTGGAATTAGCTAGAGAAATTAAACTTTAAATATCTTATTTGGGTCGCCAATGCTAAATTTTGAGATATTTCATAACATTTTAGGCTTAATAGGGGATGGCCCCAGGGGTGGACTGAGCCGCCGGGACACCGGGAAAATTCCCGGTGCGCCCTCCCCATCAAGGCGCCCCGGCGCCCCTAGGACAAGAATTTTTCATTATAAGGAATTGTAAAATATATTTTTAAAGTTCAATATTTGTGAATTCTGATTTTTCCTAAAACGATTAATATGTGTTTGCACTTCATGACTTGAACATAATACGTTTATCTTCATATAAATTGAATGTTCAACTTTGATAAATTGCTCCAACTGGGAACTCTTTCGTGTAGCAATGACTCGACATAGTTGGCTAACCTGGGCGGCCAAACAGCTGTCAGCCTGGGCGCGACCATTACTTGCGACGTAGTACGATTAAAGGTCAATCCCAGGGGGATGATTTTGTTAAACCTTACACAAAGTGTATATTTGTATTTATTATGGAATATGTACAATTTTGAATATAAATACGCATATTAAAACAACTCTTGTAATCCATTATTTTAATAAATCGACAATTTTAACAGGTTAGGAACGATGCTGTATTTGCATTTTGCAGAAACTATATGCAGTTTCCAGGCAATCTTCGTTGCAATGACTTTCCTGATGATTTTTTAGCACACCACTTCACTTACAGATTACCTGCAAACCAAGGATCTTGACTATGTTCAAGCATTGAGGCTAGTAAGCTGCACTTAGGAAAAAAGGCGCCTTAGGGTTTAAAAGGTGCTAGGTCCAAGTTTGTCGATGTCTTCAAAGCTGCAGAGGTCTTCGTCACTGAAATAACGAACAAAATCGAACACTTGTCCGGTACAGTTCCAAATATCGAAGAAATCATCATGGAAGCAAAACTGTCTGGGGTGAGAGTAGGAAAAAGAAGAAAATGCCGGGGGAAACTTCATCAGGAGACGTGGCCTAATTGAGGACATGCAGCAATCACCGATTTGAAGTAACCGTTTTTAACTGTGTTATAGATCAAGCTGTCAAATGTACGAACGAAAAGTTTTCAGCAAAACAAAGTCTATGTTTAGATTTAAAATATTTTGATCCCAAGCGGTTTAACAGCATTGCCATTAACACTTCTAGCTTTCAAAGGATAATAGAATTAGTTACCGATTGCGAGGAGGGGAAACTGGAAGAGGAATTAGTATATTTTAATCACCGTGTCATCACCAGTTGTCGAAGCCGGTAAACATAACAGAACCAACCGATAATTTTGAAGGTGAGCTCTCGGAAGAAGAATTGGTTTCCAACTTAAATGATGACGAATAAAGAGATCCAAACAATTTGCAGTATATTCAGTGTAAAAGTGGTAAAAATGAAACACTTGCTTCAAGTGTGCATTCAACGTCTTACTTGAGTAATTGAGTACAATGTTTTTGTTTTCAATGCTGTACACGAACATTTTTAAAGTCTTTAAGTCTCTTGACATTACCAGCCACCCAAGTGTCATCATGTGAACGGCCCTTTGCAAAATTAAAATATATCAAAACAAGGCTCCGTTCCAATCACGACTCACTGATGAACACCTTCAGAATTATTTCTCATGAACATGGAGGGAGATATTCTTGTCAAGATCAAGAATTATTAGGTAATCGACAAGCTGAGTGAGAAGAGTGAACAATTACGAAGACTTCTTCACGTATAAACTGTTGGTATGTTGACTTAACTTTTATGGTCAGCAATATAAACAAACAGTAATGTAAATAAAATATGTTGGTTTTGATAAAGATGAAAAACTACGGCTTTCAAGTTTAATATTTGCCTACAAAGCCTTCAAATCCTTATTGTAAAGTTATTTCTACTTTCATCAGTTTGATTTTTAATATCAGTTTATAATGTTTATTGAAAATTAAGAAGTTACTGTTTTAACACTTGTTTGATTTACTGTATTTTACAAACTACAGTAATACACTTCTATAGATACATTGTAAATTGTTTAAATTTTAAGGGATTCTGTTATTATAATCATTAGAAATAAAGACCAAAGTATCCATATTTTTTTTCACATGTTTCAACTATGTCATTTTAAAGTCTATTTAAACTATAAACTCTTTAATATTGTAAGGTTACAATTTTAATTGCTAGAAAATTATATGATAGTCGAAATATGTATAATAAATGTTCTTTATTAGATAAATAATAATATGAATTCCATATATGTATATATAAGGCGCCCCTCCCGTACCCATTCCACCGCCCTTTTCATAGTGTCAGTCCACCCCTGGATGGCCCACCAGGAGCCAGAAGAAAATCTTCAATGTAAGCACAGGTTGATATGTACATCAAATTAAAGGTCTTTTTTAGTAGAATACGATGCCGCAAACCCGACCTAAAAAGGACAACCTAGCCCGAAATGGCAGACGATCAAATTTTGTAGTTAAATCATACTTAACAAATATATTAAAATGTAATAACAAATTATATGCAACATGTTTTTGTTGTTGTTATTGGTGGATAAGGAGACCCCGGCCGAACCGTTGAGCACGTCTGCCTCAAAATGGGCATTTTGCGCAGGCCCCCGGAAGGATGGGATATTGAAAAGGGAAAGGGTGAGGCATGGGACAGACTGTCCACTCATGTTCCAGCTAGGGGTTTCTATGCCCGTCGCACTCCTCTCCCCCTGCTCTCTTGATCATATGTTCCAGCTAGGGGTTTCCATGCCCATAGCATTTCTACTCACCCCCTGCCGTCTACATATATTCCAGCTAGGGATTAACCATGCAGTTCGCATTAACCCCCCGCTGTCTTGAACATGAATGGGGTTTGAAGGAAGGGAAATTGTCATAGTGGACAGCCAAAAGACTTACACAGTGTTGTAACACAGTGTTTTCACAGTGTTATGACAACTTCGTTTGCTGTACCCAATGTCAACTTTGCAACTAGTATAAACCAGTTTTAAAGTTGTCCTGGGATATATAAGTTGTCCTCCGGACAAATGCAACATATATGTGTCCGGATGGTACCAATAACTTTTGAAAAGTATTTCTGATTTTAATTAAATACTCTAAGAAGATGTAGGACCAAATCTATTTTCATGAGTTTGCCATCCAGTATAATTGTATTATTCAAATGGGGGTTATGGTTTTTCAAAAGGGTCAAAAAGATTTGTTGGCCTCTGGTAAAGATAAAAAGATATTCTTACCCCAATTTTACCAAAATAACAATTAAAACTAAAGCCATTTAAAAGGGATTAAAAAACAAAGTATTTAAAAATTGTATCTAGCAACTCGGCTTAACTGATAATGGAGAAAGTACAATAATATATTTCCCATGTTATTGTAATGGGAAATCAACACAACCCTGTATCTCGTTTATTTATTAATATAACTGAATACAATTTTCTAGGTATATTCATTAGGAAGGATTTTACTTATATTTGGCTACACCTCCATGGCACCAAACCTACATTCTTATTCCCATGGTGTTTATGGAGAAAAAAATACTGAATTCCGTTGAAATTTCGCTGAGTACGCAGGTCTAACGCGACGGGAGTACATGTATTATAATTATTATTTTATTAAACTTGGAAATCTTAAAAAAATGAACAATTGATATAATTTTTTTAATTAGGTTTAAAAAGAAGGAAGTACTTTTAAAAACGGAATATGAAAATCCCTGGGTTATTACTATGAGAAATCAATAAAATGCTTGATTTCTCTCATGAATATATTTTAATAAAACATTAGTGGTATTTTTAATAATTTTTATTTAATTGTGATTGCAAACAACTTTCCAAGTTCAGCAAACCTACACACACACCTGCACTTGTGGTTTCTTGAAAATTAAAAACTATTTTTAAATTGTTTTTGCATTTTACTGATTACGCAGGTCTGCTGCTACATGGGTGCTTTTTCGCTTCAGACAATTACTACTCATCTTTATGTACTCAAATGAATCAAGAAACTTAATTTACAGTGGGGTTTTATTGAAGTAAAGGCGTAATAACTTGATAAAAATAGGTATTGTCCGTCATTTTGAAAATTCGCCAAAATGGCGAACTTCCCATGGAGGAATTTCAGTAAACTTTTGATATGTTATTGATTTTACACCAATTAGGAGTACCACATTTATATCGGGAGACAATGACGCTCTTCTCCACGCACAGACGTACAGTCTTGTGGAGAATAATTTCCATTGTTTTGTATTGTCCTGTAATATTTTATGTGTGTTATAACTGGAAATAAATATATTGTATTGTATTGTATTGTATAATTACCAATGTATAATTTGTCCGAGGTCAAAGTCTATTTTTCCCTTACTAATATTGGTTATTTCTACCCCAGGGATATGTTTCAGGTCCTGGACTTTTTCTCTTGTATAGAAAAAGGTTTTCAAACTTGGCTTTCTTTTACTCCCTTCAGAAAAAACAGGTAAAAAATTTAAAATAAAACCTCATATAGCGTGATAAATTTTTTATTATTTTTCAATAGTCATTGTTTTCTCCTCCCTTGGTATGTAGTAATGAGTGAATGAGTCATTCTCATGAAGACCACAAGGTTTCTTGAACTCTTGACCTCCATTATGAATATGTTTGACCAGCACTGAAATATTAATAGAAATAAAGAAAAAAACTTAACAGTATAAGAGTGTTATCTTCAAAAAGTATTAATGTTAAAGTAAAAGGTTTTATATATGTATAAATACCTTATTTATTTAATACACTTATTTATTTGATATGTAGCTCACAAAGAAAGGATGCCAACTGTATAATTTCTATAGGGACCTTCAAGCTCAATATGTATCGTGATATTTGGATCGTAGTCCTGGATAACGATACAAATTTGACGTGTAAAATAAAATATTGATGTATGAAGCATATTGACTGTGTTAGGTCAAACAACACTGTCAATATTTATCAAGATCCAGAATTATGATCCATATTGATTGTGTAAAGAAATTTAATCTATATCTATTCTAGATCTATTACTTATTTAATATGACGTTGCCTTCCTAACAAAGTGACGTATCTCAAAAATATAGAATTTTGAGATACGCCGGCTACAAGTTATATCTCTTTTCTCTGTTATTTCCACAGATTTATCTATCTATATTAAAATGAAGATATTCACATTTTTTACTTTCAACGTGTCTCATACAGTATCCAAATATTTTATATCTGACAAAGTGACCTATATATCAAGATACGTCAATTTATGGGATTTTAAAATCAGTTACCCATTTTCAAGTTGTCTGCAAACTGTCATAACTCAGGATACGTCAGTTTGCAAGACTTTGCGTATCTCAACATAACATAATAATGATTTATACTGTTTTTTATTTTTTTATTTTATAAGCGCTGTCTCCTTGTGTATAACTTCACAGTTTATAATGTTGGAACAGAGTAAGTATTTTTCTATGCTATTTCTTACTATTCTTTTATAATTTGTGTCACACAATAAATCTATAACTGAAATAAGTGCGGAAATTCAAGGCCTACCCTAGGCAAAAGGAAGGGGACTCCACCACAGTGCCATATCATACATAGTTAAAAAATTGAAAGATGTCTTAGTCCCTAAAAATATATAAAAATACACAATAGTTGTTTTGTTAGGTTTCCAACTTTAAATAGTTATTTGTGCTTCTAGGGACTAAAGTACAATGTTTTCTCCCTGAAGGGAAAGTGTTGTCGCCCGAAGGCGAAGCCGAGGGCGACAATTTCCCTGAGGGAGAAAAGTACTTAAGTCGCTTGATGCACACAACATTTTTCCTCCACCTACACGAATAAAATTTAGGCCTAATAGGCCTACCGTAGATAATTCAACTTTACCTTCATATAATCCCTTGCTCCGTCAAGCTGGATCTGTCACATCAACATAAAAAACACACAAGGTAGGCCATATCAATTTTGAAGAACACGAAAAAAACAAAATATAATTTAAGCCTAGTCAAAAGTTTTACACTTATGTTTTGGACTTCTTAGGTTAATAGCCTACCCAAGCAAAATGTAAACAAACACCTACACTGCCACGGCCATCTCTAATACTAGAGATGCTGCTCACCCACTGCTGACTGAATGGTCAGCAGTGGGTGAGCAGCAGCTACAGCTGCTATTAGTCAACGAGTAACGAAACAAATACAAGTAACAGCTGACTGTGGCTCATGTTCTTTTTAATCTCTCTTTTAATGTTATTCTTATGTAACTAACTTTCATGGTGGAAGAAAGATGGTGTGTGCATACGATTATTGCCAGTATCCCAGCCGTGAACTGTGACGTCACCTTTGGGCTACAGCTGAGATTTTTAACATCGACTCTTATGGAGCAAACCAGTATTTTTTTGCATTAACTCGATTTCCTCGGCGTAAAACAGTTTAAATACGCAAAAGGCACCCATCATCGTAATCTACATTAAATTCTAAATAAAACTATATAAGTTTTGTAACCTTTTTTACCTTTTTTATAATTTTTTTTTTGCCTTACCAAAGTAAGGATATATTTTGCTCGGCATCAGGCTTATGCGTACCGTCTCAGCTTAACACGGATTTTCCTATTTACATTACTTGGAATGTCTACATTATATATATCATTGTAATCTGCGTTAAATGGCGAATAAATTGATATAAATTTTATATAGTTTAATCTGTGATTGTTGTTACATTTTCGATAGGAAATTCTTTGTTTACATTTTAAAATTTTACAAAAATTCACTGATATTTCGATTTTACTCAACTAATTAGGCCTAAAACAATTTTAACACTTATAAAACCTATATCAGTTTAATATTCATCAAAAGTGCTTATTAAAATGGTTCAAATTTTTAGTATATTTTTCTGTCTGTATAAACTGATTCGGCTTAGAAAAATGGCTCTAACTTTCGTATGGAAACAAGGAATAAAAATTTCTAATAAATTTTCGGAGAAAAATTCATAGGCTGTACTTGAATTATTATCCGTGTCTCTCTTTTTGTATAATGTGTATATAACTCCAATGTCAATTCTTGTCATATAACAATGCTATCTTTTTGTTAAGTTTAACCATTTTTGTCCATCCAATTGACAATGCACTTACGTATACCATGTTTGTCTTACCCCCATGTCCAAATACACTGTCTATTGCTGTAATCTACGGCAACTCTTGCTAAGCTAAAAACATGTAATCCCATCCAAATAATACTAGGCCTACATCTTTCTTTACCCTGTATTAATTTTAACTTTTCTCTCTTGTATATAATTATTATAGTTTTTTATTATGTTTCAACCATTATAGCTCATTCAAGTAAAAAATAATCTTTCATAATCATTTTCTATATAATCGTTATGTGATTGTAATGTAATATATAATTTACGATGTTTTTATGAACAAGAGTAAGTAGGTACTTTAAAGTGGAACGAAAACATAAAGGAAACATTTAATTGAACTGAAGATAAAAAGTTCAATGAAATCTGAAATAGGCCTAATCTGTTTGGCGTTTCGAGCAACCAAACATAAAATAAAGAATTTTTACTAAAGCGTCAGGCCTATTTTAGACAATTTTAAAAACACTAACAATCTTATACATTTTAGACAGATATCTGACGCAGATGTCTGTTACATATATAATGTTTATATCCCAAGCGATCTAAATCGAAAAATTCACGTTGAAATGGGATAGTATGCACACAAACCTGTTTCCATACGAAAGTTAGAGCCATTTTTCTAAGCCGAATCAGTTTATACAGAAAGAAAAATATACTTAAAATTTGAATCACTTTAATAAGCATTTTTTATGAAAATTAAACTGATATATGTTTTATGAGTGTTAAAATTGTTTTAGGCTCAATTAGTTGAGTAAAATCGAAATATCAGTGAATTTTAGTAAAATTTTAAAATGTAAACAAAGAATTTCCTATCGAAAATGTAACAACAATCACAGATTAAACTATATAAAATTTATATCAATTTATTCGCCATTTAACGCAGATTACAATGATATATATAATGTAGACATTCCAAGTAATGTAAATAGGAAAATCCGTGTAAAGCTGAGACGGTACGCATAAGTCTGATGCCGAGCAAAATATATCCTTACTTTGGTAAGGCAAAAAAAAGTATAAAAAAGGTAAAAAAATGTTACAAAACTTATATAGTTTTATTTAGAATTTAATGCAGATTACGATGATGGGTGCCTTTTGCGTATTTAAACTGTTTTACGCCGAGGAAATCGAGTTAAAGCAAAAAAATACCGGTTTGCTCCATAAGAGTCAATGTTAAAAATCTCAGCTGTAGCCCAAAGGTGACGTCACAGTTCACGGCTGGGATACTGGCAATAATCGTATGCACACACCATCTTTATTCCACCATGACTAACTTTAGCCCCGAGGTACGAAAAAACTCGAGTTTTCCCTAGGTAGAAAGATTAAGTATTCAAGTCACATGGGATAGAAATTAGTATTTTACTACTCTATTCCAAGGAGTAAAATACGGCTTTAGATAGTAGGTGGAGGAAAATATCATTTTCCTGCATCATAAAGTTTTTCTACAATAGACACAAATTTAGACCCCTTTTTCTTTTTTTCGCTCTCCTGAAAAATTTAAAACAGCTCTATTTAAAAACAGGTCACCTGAACATCTGGAAATTGAATCATACATAGCACAAAATAAGTCAGAATATACTGCCAAAAAATTTTCTTATTTTAAACACAAACGAGAAAACAATTAATAAGTGGTCAAAAAAAGATTAAATATCCCAGCTACCTGAAAAAAATATATGTGTAGAAGATGGAAAATACCTTAGTATTATTTAAGACAACAAATTATCATATGGACTGAACACATCAACCAATTATGTAATAAAAATTATCAGATAACTGATACATACTTTCTCCCAACAATATAAAAAGACGTTAAAAGCCTCCAAATAATAATATCTTGATGGCTCACTCGGATAGCTACCAGCTGAGCAGCACAAGTTTGATTCTACACGCGTCTATAACTATAAACAATATACTGCACGTTGTCCGCTAAACAAAAAATTGAATTGTCTCCGAAACCACTTGATGTAGAGCAATAATAAAAAATATTGGATTTTTATTTTTTGAGCTTGGTTTAATGGTAATAAGTAAAAAAATTTTAACAAATCTAACAAATTTTTTCAAAAAAATTAATTTTTCAAACGATGTTTGGTCTATAACTTTTAAATGCAAATTTTTTCAGGTATGCGGGTGGTGTCATTTTATTCAGAATTTTAATCTTAATAAACCACAAAATTTTAAACAAAATCGTTAGAGCCATTTAAAAATTTTTTGTTTTTGATTGTTTTTTGAGGTTTTTTTGGGGGTAATAAACTACCCTTAAAAATAAAAAATAAAAATAAAGCACTTGGAATTATTGTAGATTTGGACCTACATACCAAATTTCATCAAAATTAGAACATTGGGGCCTTCTCTATCTCTGTTTACATCCAGGCACACACACAGGCATCACTCTAAAAACCACTTTTTTGTACTCAGGGGGCACCAAAACAGATAAATCCACTAACAACTTAAATTTTAAAATGTCGACAAAACCATACTTTTTTCATATAGGTATTGGTGGAGAAAGTGAAAAACTAAGCTCCATGCCCTATTTACCAAAGAGACTCAAACAAATAAGTAATGAAGACATTGTAAGAACTTGCATTCTGTGCACTTTTTGAAACACATGTAAGGTAAGGGCTGGCTGCTTCGGTGGCTCCTCCAAGTCAAACGTGCAAAGAGTTCTTATTTTACAAAAAAAAACTATCCATATACTTGCGGCCTTGCTCCCCAAGAATCATGCAGAGAAGCCTTCAGGAATCACAAGATACAAACCACAGTATCACTATATTCCTTGAAGCAACAGTGCATGCACAGAAGCAAAATAACAGAAGAGGACTAGACCTTCATTCATACAACACAAGAACGGCCAACAACTTCACTATCCCTCAACACATACTGACTACCTTTGAGAGGCAGCCCACAAACATCGGAGCCAAATTCTTCAATGTTCTGCCATATAAAGAATATCAACTTCCATGAAAACATGCAGAAAAGACTCCATGCGTGGCTTCTTGGGAGTCCCTTCCACTCAAATGAAGAATACCTGCACTGGAGAGAAAGCACAAGACCAGAATACAAGGCCTGAAAACCAAATGAAGATATTCCCTTCCAAGAAGAAGAACTTAATTATTATTGTTATATATCTTTGTATTGTATAACTTTCTGACAATGTACAGATCTTAATGATTATGCACAGCACTATAATTAATGAATAAATACATGGTTTCATCGTTATAAGGTTTCACAAATTTTATAAATGAAATCAATTGATCATTTAGACAATCAAAGAGTAAAATAAAACGTGTTTCATTTTGCTTTATTTCTCATCCACGTCTTACCCCATTTTGTCCCCCAGACGACAGGGCAGCCGGCATGAGTCGTCCGCATGTCCTTTTCTCCACTGGGCAAGATGTTGAACCAGAGAATAGCCGAATTCTTGAGAGGTTTCACAGTGAGATTCAATTTTGGGAAAATTGTATATCCCCCCTCTTGTACGTCTGTTAGCTAAAGAAAAAAATTATTCTAAACAATTCTGAAAACAAAGTAAACTATGTTTGAAAAGTATTCACAAGGTGTACATTCAATTATTCCGGTTTTGGTTTTGAGATTTTACTCGAGTAACAAAAAACCATACATTTTAGTGCACTTACAAAATAACAATACAAATAAGGGGTTACCAAATATTATAATTATTGTACTTACATAGAACATAAGAACAGCTATCCTATTTTCATCAAATGGGCGCTGAAAATAAAGAAATATGTTATTTTGCATGTAGCTACGGAAATTAAATTAAGATCTGCAATTAGGTTCTTTCTTTTCAGTTCTACAGTACTCTAAACATAGTTAATTTCAACTCTCTTCCTTGGTTAAAGGGAGGATTACAAACTATATAGGCCTACTCTTTCCAATTAAAATATTTAAGGTCGGCTGGTAAAAAAGATTTTTCTACTGTAAATGAAGTTTTAAAATCACAACTGGCTACTCATATGGGCATTTATATGCCTATGGTAGTTTTTATTAACTGTTATAAGATTAATATGTGACCCCATTTTAATTTTTACAATTACCCTACTTAAAATTTTTTTAAGGAAAACTACAAACATAAGAAACAGCTTGTAAACTTGTAAAACTGTTTACAACAGCTTGTACAACTGAGCATTCAGAGAAACATAACATCAAAGTGTCTATAGAATTTCGCTGAACATCAATTCTTTGTTGTCAACTAAAAATTTTGGGTTCAGGCTTCGTGTTAGATTCACTGAACCAATGAAGGAATACCTAAGGAATACTCACTTTTTGTGTTGTGAAGAAGTCATGGTGGGTGGCAAATTCCCCGGCACTGCCATAACGAGTCATCTTTGAAGGCTCAGCTGTTGTTAACGAGAGTTGTGTCATGTCCTCCATGCGACGACACAGTCGCTCGTTCACTTCCGACTCATTGTGATAAATCCAATTACCATTAGTCGTCCTGAAGTTGCTGTAGTAGGTACCATTCGAACCTACTTCTGTTTGAAACTCTAGCTAAAATGGGTCAGAAGAAATTCTTGATAACCAGTATTTATTGACTTTTGCATATCACACACCAGGCTCGGTTAACCTGGTACTTAACATTAATAAAGATTTTTTTTAAAAAGGTTTATTAAGTACCCCATCTTGCCCTACGGTGAGGGCAAAATGGGTTAGGCTGGTGAGTTAAGATAGGGTAGTTCAATACTATGATAAGGAAAGAATTTAATTACTAAATTAAAAGTGATTTACATATACAAAAATATTTATTGTTTATACCTCTAAATAGGCACTGTCCAAACACTAAATAATGTTAAATTTACCTCAAAAAGTTAATTAAACGTAATTAATTGTTGATAATCAACAGTTAAACCTGAGCTTACTCCAAAAAACTAAATACAAATAAGAGTCTTGTTAACTTAAACATTTTGATAATATTGTTAAATGAATAATTTTCATAAAAAATACCAAAGTCAACAACATTTAAATTGAACTGGTAAACTTACTGTAATTTACAAACACTTTACACCTTAAACGTACACCCCATCTTGCCCTCCTTCTAAGCACCCCGTCTTGCTTAGATGGTTAAGATGGTTATGTTTGATTTATCTGTTGGAACACACTATTAACAACCAATCAAACATAACCTCAAACTAACAAAACAGCAATTACTAAATGACAACAATGACCAATACTGCTGAAATGAGGTATGTAAAAACAGCTGAACTTAAATAGCTGTATTTGAATTAGCATGCAGGAATGAACTTTTTGTGGGAATGAACTCATTGTACGAGTGTGGCAATGTGATTATTTCCATGCAGTGATAGGAAAAAATGTTCAGAAGCAATGCTTTGAAAAGGGGCCCACTGAAAGACTTAAATGGAGTGAAGTGACGCAATTGCTGTCATAGTGGGAGATCGCAGTTAGTTATTGTACTTTTACTTGCACAAACACTGCAATTTTCTATGAACTAAGTAGGGCCTACCACAATATTGTTAAATCTGAATACGGTAATAATTTGGAAGCACCTTCATCTTACTAGAGATAGAAACATCCCTGCCCTGAAACATCTTACCTGTTAAATTATTATTACCTGTTAAAACAAAGACCGAACAAATTTTAAAATGGATGTTGCTCTGTAGCAAATTACACCAAACTATGCAGCAAATTATGAGGCGGAAGGTTGGAAAATATATAAAGTGATATTTGACAACTTTGGCTTAAAATTATTAAAATATTTGAATAATACAAATAACTTACATATTTTGTTACAAATTTAATCAGTTCATCAGCCTCGTTGTCAATGATGACTTGATGAAACCGCAGTATGGGAGGATCTATATTCATTTCTTCCACCTTGAAAGGTTGCATTCTCAGATGTGGCCTGTTGTAGTGAAGGAAGCGACATCGCAGCCGCCTGTCTTTTGGTGCTGTCTGCCCCTGACAGGCTTTACGGTGCTCTTCCAACCTTTCCTCACCCAATTCAACTCCAATATGACCCTTAAAATCAGAGGTCTTTTTACATCCTATTTATTTAATTGTAAAGACTTAAATAAATAGAATTAAATAAAATTTTATTGTTATCTATTGAGTATTTCAGAGGAAAAGAACAATGACACCTGGACTGTTGCCAAATTACAGTCTAATATACATTGTGTTCATAACAGATATAAATTATATCAGATGAGAAAGCAACTCAAACAGTTTTACCAAGAACCTCATAAATGGAAATGTTCAATTAGACAGTAACAAAGCTACACAGGGCATCACACCCATTCATCCTTCATCCACTTAAAATATGCCCAGGTATCATCTGCATCTCAAAAAAGTGATTAAATGATAAATGTACCATACCATTTGTCACATGGCACATCAAGTGTATAGACAAGTTCTTTCCAAACGTTGTTAAGTTTGTATTCAGTAATTGTAGCTACAGCTACTTCAATCTGGTTTCTTAATTCAGGGAGGTCAGCTGGTTGTGGAGACACGTACACAGGATCCTTGATGAAGCCCCACAGGTAAAAATCAGCATTAGGTTGGGAGAACGAAGAAGCCATGCATAGCTAGCCCTGTCATTGGGGCCCTTGCGGCCCATCCAGCACCTGGGTATAGTGAGGTTCAACCCACGTTGGGAGAACGTGGAAGCCATGCATAGCAAGTCCTGTCATTGAGGCCCTTGCGGCCTATCCAGCACCTGGGTATAGTGAGGTTCAACCCACGTTTGGAGAACGTGGAAGCCCTGCATAGCAAGTCCTGTCATTGAGGCCCTTGCGGCCTATCCAGCACCTGGGTATAGTGAGGTTCAACCCACGTTGGGAGAACGTGGAAGCCCTGCATAGCAAGTCCTGTCATTGAGGCCCTTGCGGCCTATCCAGCACCTGGGTATAGTGAGGTTCAACCCACGTTGGGAGAACGTGGAAGCCCTGCATAGCAAGTCCTGTCATTGAGGCCCTTGCGGCCCATCCAGCACCTGGGTATAGTGAGGTTCAACCCACGTTTGGAGAACGTGGAAGCCCTGCATAGCAAGTCCTGTCATTGAGGCCCTTGCGGCCCATCCAGCACCTGGGTATAGTGAGGTTCAACCCACGTTGGGAGAACGTGGAAGCCCTGCATAGCAAGTCCTGTCATTGAGGCCCTTGCGGCCTATCCAGCACCTGGGTATAGTGAGGTTCAACCCACGTTGGGAGAACGTGGAAGCCCTGCATAGCAAGTCCTGTCATTGAGGCCCTTGCGGCCTATCCAGCACCTGGGTATAATGAGGTTCTAACCACGTTCGAAGAATTCTTTGAAGATAATTAGAGATTTGATTCAAAATTCTTGTTGTATTTACCTATAGTATTGTATGACAATTTAAAACACATACTTAATGTATGTTGTTGTCTGTTAATAAATAACCAATCGCGTACCACACTAATTTCATTCCAATGTCTAATGCACATTGCACAGATTAAGGTCTTTGCAAACTGCAAAACACAAAACACTCTCTGTTCACTAGTCGCCATCTTTGCAAATACCGCTGTCTAGCGGATTGCGGCGGAAAAATTGCAACACATGCCAACAAACAAGGGCGTCACACACTGTTAAATAACAAAACTGTTTCACTTGACTTATCTTTTATAAGTGTAAGTTTACTTACACCGGTGTATAGACTCTCAACTAGTGATTTTCTGTTTTAACTACAGTAGACTCCCTCTTAACCGGCCACCTTTTAACCGGTCTCCGCTTTAACCGGCCTACCCTGACACAAAATAACATCTTTTTAACCGGCCATTTTTATCTCAACATCGCTTTAACCGGTTGCATTTCGCCGGAAACTAAGTTTTCTTATCTAATGTATCATTCAATTCAACTTTATTTTATATTGACGTTCTCAAACCAATTAAACTATAACGTCCTGGACGGAAGTGACTGCCACCGGAAGTCAATGCGTTTGGACCTACTATCCAGTAGACCAAAATAAAGAAACGAATATTATTATTAGTGTAGGTTTGTGTGGATTTCATGGGTGGTGGATATTAGCTATAAATCATATACAGTAATGTATTTAAGGTTGTTTTTGAAGTAATAATTATATTAAGGTCATATGAAATTGTGGGATGGCGTTCTTAAATGAACATCGGTTTAACCACCCAATTCATTAACCGGCCACGGCCTGGTCCCGAGGTGGCCGGTTTAGAGGGAGTCTAATGTATTTGAATGTTAGATAAAACTATAATAGCTACTAAGGGGCCTGTGCGCAAATCGTGCATTATGTATTATGTATATTTCTTTGTTTGTGAGGAACTCACCTACAGTACAATTCGAAGGAATTGAGACTTTGCAAACAATATTTATGTTGATTATGCAATGACAGACAATCTTGTTTTGTTTATAATCTGATTTTAAAATTCATCATAAGGTAATCAGCTGGTAATTTACTATTCAAATTTAAGAATCTTTTAATGCAAGTTAGTGGGATTCTGAAGTGGTGAATTAAAGAATTGGAGGTTACATTTTGATCTTGTGTTATTTTCAAGTTCAATTAAATACTTTTACTTAACTGTTCCTTCTTTGACGTGAAATGTAATATTTATTTGATATTGTTTTGAATAATTCACTCAACAATGTAACTTTTCTGACAGTGTATTTTTTATTTCTTATAATCTTTGTTTCTAGTGTTTGTTTACATATATAAAGACACGTTTGCTTAACCTTTTTCAAGTGGTTGTATATTCATCTTTTTTCTCTTTTGTGTTTTGGTTTCTGTTTTGGTTGCTATGCCTCCTAGTCCCGGGAGGGGCAATTCATTTCCACCGGTTTTCGTCCACAAAGCCAATTCTGACCAGTGGTCACGCGTTATAAAGAAAAGAAGGTCTCGCCAAGATGATAGAAACAAAGAAAGTAAACAAATAAGGAAGTCTTCCGACACAGTTCAAGTGAACGATGCATGTGTTACTCAGCCAGAATCCTGCAATGTTGAAGATAACAACCCACATCAAGAAGATTTAACAATGGAAAACGACAATTTGACTGTTGACAACGTCTTCACTGACGATGAAGAAATCGATGGCAATAACATGTCTAATCCTCATTTAGAAACTGACAATTCAATTGAATTGCCCGATTTAACGGCCACTCAAATGGAATCCAAGAAGGATGTTGGTAAACCGCTATACAATGAAAATGATGAAGAGCCATTTATCGTCCACATTGAGAGTCTTCCTGGAGCAGGTAACGTTGGGAATCTTCATCCCCTGAATATAGGCAAGAAAATATTTGGTACAAATGTCGACGGTGTTGAAGAAATTAAACGTTCCAATAAAAATAGGGTTACTTGCACTTTCAAATCAGCTTCCTCAGCCAATACATTTGTGAACTCCACTTTTGCTACGGACAACAATCTTAATGTTTATATTCCATCGTACCAATTAGAAAGGATAGGGTTAGTACGGTACATTGACACTTCTCTAAGTGAGGACGATATTTTAGAGAACTTGAATACGTCCAACGACTTTAAGGTTTTGTCAGTTAAGCGATTAACCAAAACAATGACCGATGAAGATGGTAAGAAGGTAACTAAGCCTATTCCTCTAGTTAGTATTAAGTTTCAAGGAAAACGTTTACCAGACTATGTTTTTATGTTTTATAATAGGTGTGCCGTTGAGCCTTATGTTTCAAACCCTGTTTTGTGCTACAAGTGTGTAAGGTATGGCCACACTTCGAGGAACTGTAAAAGTCAGGTTAGATGCCCTAACTGTCACGAACAACACTTACAAAAAGACTGTACTGCTCAAAATCCATCATGCTTATTCTGTAAGGGCTCCCATTCCTCTTTCAGTAAGTCTTGCCCTGAATATAATGTGCAAAAACAAATTAAGGAAGTTATGGCTTATCGTAATCTTTCTTACAGAGACGCTAAACTATTTTTATTTCCTGATACAGGGAAATATGAATCGTATTCCAATGTGTTAGGTCCCAATTATGACAAATCATTCCCAGCTCTATCATCCACTGCCAATCCTAACCCCCTTAAAGAAAAACTTCCAATCCCTGTTCATCATATCCAGTCTTCAAAGAAGGCTACACTTTCAACTCACCCTAGTAGGTTGCATAAAAATGTCACTTTATTTAAGTCACGTCAATCTCAGCTACCTTCAAGGTATAATAACAATTATTACAAACAATTTCAAAATGAAATAGCTTCTCCTAGTAAACCAGTTTATCTTCAAAAATCACATCAACTTCAACAAGTGTCAAAAAATGACAGTGAAAAATCAGCTGAAACCTTTTATAATATCTTAACTTCATTTAAGAAAAACAAAATCAGTATGGAAAGCGTCATTGAGAAGCTCAAACCCATGATGAATTTCGATTTGGATAGACTCATAACCACTATCGAAGATGGATATTCATCTGGTGAATCACTCTAGGCTGATAACTTTTAATAATCTAGTAACCTATAAATCATTCAATTTAATTCTATTTTTTACTATTCTAATGGCTAGTTTGAACAAGTTGAATGTTTTACAGTGGAACTGCAATTCAGCGATATGCCATAAAGGGGAAATAGAGTATTTACTCACAACTCATGGCATAAACATTGCTGCACTTTCAGAAACCAGACTTCATCCTTTTAAAAATATTACTTTCAATAATTATTCTATAGTCAGGGACGACAGGATAAATAGGACTGGTGGAGGCTCTGCTCTTTTGGTAAGAAAAGATATCGAGTATTCTGTTTTAGATTTCGCTTTACCAGGGGAATTTATAGAAAACGAAATCAACATCGTGGGAATTAAAATACTATTTCAACGCAAGTCTGTAAATTTGTTCTCTGTATATGCTCCACCTCACCACAAGTTGACCAATGATTTGTGGTCTTCTTTTTTCAATTCTTTTGGTCATCCACTTATCATTTTGGGTGACTTCAATGCTCATCATATTGCGTGGGGCAATCATTTTACTGATTTTAAAGGCAACAATCTATACAATTTTATTGAGGATAACAATTTAGTGTTCCTGAATGATGGTGCTCCTACATATTTTTGTGGTTTCCCTTTAAAGAAGAGTGCTATAGACTTGACATTAGTTTCACCTACTTTTGGACCTATTTCTGACTGGTCTGTTGTTGAAGACTGGACTAGTAATCAGCACTTACCAATCTTAGTTAGTATTGGGTATTCAGAGGGAATGTACACCCCTCGGGGGAATTCATCCAGAAAGCTTTGGTGTTTTAATAAAGCAAATTGGAAGTTATTTTCTAAAACTGTTGATAATCAATGTAAAGCTATATCTCTTGAAGAACACCCCCTTGTATCTTATGATGAGTTTTGTAAAGTTTTATTACATGCTGCCTCTATAGCTATCCCTGTTTCATCTCCTCCTTCGAAGAAATTTTCACCTTGCTCTTGGTGGACTCCGGAATGTACGGCGCATATTGAACACCGGAGGTCAGCTTTTTCACAGTATAGGAAGAAGCAGACATTGGAAAACTATATTAATTATAAGAAAGTTGCAGCTACAACCCAAAAGTTTATCCGATCCTGTAAAAGGGATCACTGGATTTCCTTTTGTAACCAGATCAACCGAACAACCAACATATCCGATGTATGGGAAAAAGTTAAAAGAATGAAGTATAGGTTTTTGTCAAATGGTAATACTTCAAGAAATTTAAACCATTTTGCAGAGTGCTCCGAAGATTTTCACATCAAGTACTCTCCTCCTTCTGTAGAATTACCAATTCCTTTGTTTAATGACAACAATTTACAACACATTCATTCGGACTTCATTAAAGATTTTAGTATGGAAGAAATTAACTTAGCCATTTCAAATTTAAAAGATAAAACTTGTCCAGGAAAGGATAATGTCCACAACCTATTTTTAAAGCATATTTCACAAGAGGCCATCACAACTCTATTATCAATTTTTAACCAACTTTGGAACTCAAATCTTATTCCAAGTTCTTGGAAGGAGTATTTAATTGTTCCTATTCCTAAACCAAATAGGAATCCTCGCCTGGCAGAAGGATATCGTCCAATATCAATATCATCTTCGTTGGGAAAACTTTTTGAAAAACTGATTAAATTTCGACTACAGTGGTGGGCAGAAAAAAATTTTCTATTCTCTCCTACCCAATTTGGTTTCCGCTGCGGACGAAGTTGTGCAGACAACTTGGCTATATTTTCCACCGATATTCAAATTGCATTTACCGAATCTCAATTCTTAGTAGCTGCATTCTTAGATATTGACGGTGCTTATGATAATGTTAATCTTAACATCCTATCAAAAAGGCTCATTTCCATGAACATTCCAGCGAAAATTGTAAATTTTATTTCTTTACTTTACCAGGAAAGGATTATACACATAAAGAATGGAGGCATTTATTCGGAGGGTAGAGTTACCAGTAAAGGAATTCCTCAAGGATCAGTTTTAAGCCCTATACTATACTCACTTTACTGCAGAAATCTCAGTTTGACTTTAGACCACTACATTAACTTACTCGAATTTGCTGACGACATTGTAATTTATATAAGCCACAAATCTCTTGAAGCGTGCGAAGAACTGCTGAATAACGCTCTTCGTGATCTATCAACTTGGTCAGTAAATAGCGGATTGGAAGTTTCCTCCTCAAAATCAGCTGTTTGCGTATTTTCACGTAAACGTAATCCTGTATCTTGTAGGATACTATACAAACATCAAGAAATTCAATGTAAAGAAGCCCATAAATTCTTAGGAGTTACTTTTGATCGAAAACTCAGCTGGAAATCCCATATCACACAAATATCTCAGTCTTGCTCCAAAAGAATGAACATACTTAGGTCTGTTTCTAGCATGAATTGGGGAGCAGATCCAGCAGTCTTAATAACTTTATATATGTCACTGATTCGATCAGTTATGGATTACGCTTGTTTTATCTTCGGAAATACAAGTAATGAAAATCAAATCATTCTGGATCGTATTCAGTATAGTTCCCTTAGGTCATGCCTTGGTTTAATGAGGTCCTCTCCATGTAAGGCTATGGAAGTTGAAGCTTGTGTTATGCCTCTAGAAATAAGAAGAGAATTGCTTAGTGACAGATACTTAGCAAAATGCATGTTCCTCCATCTTCAACACCCTCTAAAGAGAAAAATACAAAAACTTAATCATTTAGTAAATACTACTACGTATTGGGAAAACAAAAGAATTCCGTTACTCCTCCAAAGTTATCAAAACTTTATTTGTTGCAATACTCTCGATGTGAATAAGAACAGCTTCTTTCATCCAACTTCTTTCCAAATCGACTACAAATACCTAATTGGCAAAATAGAGCCCTACTTCTTTGACTTGGGTAAAAATAACAATTATGTCAATGAGTGCTTGATGCACGAGTTTAACCGAGCAACACGAGAAATGTGGCCCAACTTTGAATTGCTATTCACTGATGCTTCTAAAAACTTGGAAACTTCATTCACCTCTTGCGCGGTGTTCCACTCCCAGCGAAAATTTCTGCACGCTTTCAAGATTAATTCACTGTTTTCCATTTATTCTGCAGAAGCCATTGCCATCCTTCATTCATTATATTATATAGAAAACCTCTCTTCGAAGTCGTTTGTCATTTTGTCAGATTCTAAAAGTGTTTTAATGGCTTTAATGAACAATCAGCTTAACTTCAATTCTTCACCATTTATTCTTCAAATTAGGAAAAAATACTTTGATTTGAGTTCAAACGGATACACTATAAAGTTTGCCTGGATACCTTCTCATATTGGAATAACGGGTAACGAAATTGTTGATAAAGCAGCAAAAACCGCATGTTCAGAAAACCACCTCTATTGTCCCTCATTTTTTGACATAAAGAAGCTATTTAAAGCAAAGGCGCTAAAAAATTGGCAAAATGATTGGGACTTCCATTCAAAATTTAAAGGAAACCGATTATTTCAATTGAAAAAATCTGCTTCAAGTGCTCCTTGGTTTAAGTTTTCTGCTCAATCAAGAAAATTCATAACAACTATTTGCAGAATGAGAATTGGCCATACTTATACTAAAATGCATTTGTTTAAAATTAAAGTGATTCAAGATCCAAACTGTGAATGTGGCGAAGATGAGGCAAGTTTGGACCATCTGATATTTGCTTGCCCTTTGTGTGACGTTAATTCAAGAAATTCTCTTTATGAAGTGTTGAAAACTCTTAAAGTTCAATTTCCTGTAAATTTAATGACTTTACTTTATGACATGGATGACAAAGTTTTGGACGAAATTTTCAAATTTATAGTGTTTAACAACATTTTCTTGTAATTGCTCTTAAGTACTAATTTGTATCTCTATTTTGTTGTAGTGGGCCTAACATGGTTTTAACCTAAAGCCGAAATAAAGAAAAAAAAAAAAAAAAAAAAAATGCAAGTTAGTCAACATTTTAAGCACACTCTAGATATAAATCAAATGCTGTTGGGGGGGGGGGGGAGAAGTCTAAATGAAATGATATTTTTAATCATCATTCGCACACATGCCAGATCAAAAGCTTTTGAAATGACACCTCATTCTTAAAAATCGGTTCAGTAGTTTTCGAGAAAAATTGTTGTAACAGACGAAACCCTTATAGAATTAAGAAGATAGATATGAGATACACTAGGCGCCACAAAATTGACAGCATGGAAATTTAAAAAGCTGGAAGATGATTTACATTATTCTTACCTAGGTATGTTGTCCGTTTTGTTTTGTTTTCATTTTTCTTATGCAGTAATTATAACAGATGCCCACAGCTGGATGAGTCGGCACAGATTGGCAACACTGTTTTAAATTCAGGCTCGAATTTTTGTGATGCCTACTTTGGTAATAGAATGCCATAGTAATATATAGTCGGCGTCATGATCGTTTAAGTTCCCCATACAAGGGTCTGGTCCCGGTTGGAGGGGGAGGGGGTGGAGTTAAGAGAGCTTTCACTAAGTAAAAACTACTCTGTCTATAAACATGATTAAAATCCAAGGATCAGATTTTTTCCCTAAGTACAATAAAGATTCCATTAATGTTGGAAAAGATTACATATATATGTATAAAAGAAATCATAATGTTAATTAGCTTACATGTTTTGGAGATTTATTGATTTTATCATTTATTGTTGAACATTCCCACCATGCCTTATGGTTAACCATTTCAATTTGGCTTCCCAAGGTCTGTTTCAGTAATCTAACCAACTCCATATGTTTAGTTTTTTTACTTCCTGAAAATTGAGAGGTTTTAAACTAAATTTTTAAGAAACATTTAATTTTTAACTAAAGGGCTCCACACACTATCGAACATGTTCCACCCAAAGTCAGGACCAATGTTGGACCCAACGTCAGGCCCGACGGCTCGTCCAACATGTTTGACAGTCTGATGGATGCTCGGTCCGATGGTGTGTGGGGTCCAGCAGTGTTTTACCCAATTGTCAGGTCCAATGTCAGGCCTGACGTCGGGTCGAGCATGTTCGAGAGTGTGTGTACTCCTTTAGCTAAGCTGTTAATGAGAGCTGCAATGAGATATATAATTTTATTAAATTTTTAGTAATATTTTTAAAGGGACCAATAAATGTTGTGAGGGCAAAGGTATTAAAAGGTATTTTAGCATATATGAGCTTGTAAGTGAGTAGCTTAATTTTACAAAACAGTAACTTTTTAAGCTTACTTATTGTTAGCTCTAGCTACAAGTCAGCAGGTTTGAATTCAGGGTAAGTTGGTCACATAGTCTTGTAAGTGACTTGTGTGTGTTTGTTAAGAGGTCCCATTCAGCCACAGGTCGGAAGCCAGGGTAACAAAATCTAATAGGGAAAAATCTAATAAATCTAACATATAACTTTTTGGTCTAATGACTATATACGACCAGCTTTCAGCTCTTAAGTTCTTTTGACATTGACTGAATGTCAGTTTTCCATTTAATTTTGAATATCAACAATTAAATTCAGAATTCAGAAGATTTGCGATCATTCTAATCTTCATTAAATTACAAACTGAAAATATTCGTAATGTTATGTTATGAGAAAGTACAAGGTTTACCGAGCTTTGCTCGTTGGTTTTAATTCACTTTTGTTATAGTGTCATAATAATAAAGTTGTTAAATTTGAACCAACTATTAACAGTTAACAGTTGTTTAAAAAGACTGCTTAAAATTATGTTCCTTTATTTTTGTTTACCTTTCGTTGTCATTTCGTTACCAAAAAAGCAACCCATAAGACCAGTGTTAAAAATTATGATTTAAAAACTTAAATTTAGACCAAATTAGATTTTTCCTGGGATTGAGGCAGTTTCTACATTTATTTTTGGGCCAAAACACTCTTAAATGCAAAGTTTAAGCAAAATCTACCGATTACGATTTCGAGATCGTAAACACACATCCCTTCAGACATTGCTTGTATTGTAGTATAGGATTCTCTTATGAACTAGCCACATAGAGTGATTCAGGAGCAATTATTTGTTTTTGTAGCCCAGCTTAAAACCCAGTGCCCAGATAAAACTAGTCCATTGAGTTTTTCAAAATTCAGTCCTCTCAAAATTTGTGAATTATTTAATAGTTTATACATTAGTATTTAGGACTTTCAGTCTACTACCCCCAATAATTAAAAATATATAATGGTTTACTCATTTAAAATTTTTATAACTGTTATTCATCAGGTAGCTCTTTCATACTGTTTTCGGTCTGTGTTATCATGTTATAAATTACTTTCATGTTTGTCTTATTTCTTGTTTCTTTCATTTCTTGAGCTACACTGCCATAATATAGTACAGCTTATTCTATCTGGCCAGCAGAAGGGTTGTCCTACTACCAATTCTGTACGTTAATTAATTACCTAATCATAAACAAACAAAAAATTCTTACCTGCGTAACACAAGTACGGCAATACATGTTCCATCACGATCTGACCTTTAGTTGACGTATCACCAAGACTAATCTTGTAAAGGGCTTGTTCGAACCATTCCATAGCCTCGTCAATGTGGTTATACTCCCAAAAGCTCCTACCGATATGGAAGCAATCAGCCGCTAAACATATGAAGAACAAATGTACCGGGTGTCCCAGACCGACCGTACACCCCTTTTGAAATGTTAATAATTAATTTTGTACAAAAACAAATTGTGACGTTGTGGATAAACAGGTTACGCTCTATTGATTGACACTAATTTCAATGTAATTTTAAGACAAGTTTACAATTTGATTTGTATCCCTAATCCTAACGGTTTAGAAGATAGTGGTGGTTGAAATTTCCCATTAGAATAACATGGGAAAAATTTCACATCCACTATCCTTAAATATTTTACGTTAAGCAGAACTGTCGAAGCAATGAAATGTCTTAGAAACTTATTTAAATAATATTTTATCATACAATATCAATTATCATGGAATTAGTTTTTCTTTTCTATACATTTTAAGTAATCTCCGCCATATCGTAGAATTTATGAAAAAATAGAATAATTTATGACTAAACTAATAAGTTATGATGGAAAAATATTTAAAAGGAAGGTGTAAGACATTTTTGTAATGGGGCATGTTTGTTTAACCGAAAATGTTATATTCTACCAAGAAAATTTAACTAGGTGTACAATGCAGTTGTCTGCTTATGCAATATTGAGCGGAGCGACTATTTATTAAATCAATAATAGCAAATATTTTATAGGTAATTCATGTGAGCTCGTTCGCTACGCTCACTCGCCGTCAGGGTTTAGTTTGTTCGCTGCGCTCACTCGTCATTTGGATCAGCTCGTTCGCTACGCTCACTCGCCGTCGATTTAGTTTGTTCGCTGCGCTCACTCACCTTTTGGGTCAGCTCATTCGCTGCACACACTCGTCGCCAGATTTAGGTTGTTTGCTGCGCTTACTCCCCCCAAGTCTGTAATACTCTAATAATATTTTAGTACGCAGGTTTGCTACGACGGGGTATTATATGTTTACAAGATATTAAATGGTGCGTCATCCAAGATTTGCACCTCCTCTCCGTAAACGTGCCAATTCATTCACGTTCAAGGGTAAACAAACCACTAAAATAAACAAAACAACAATTTCACATAAAACTACTGTATTCACAAACACCTGATAATAACAGTCTGCAGTTAAATTTCATCCTTATAACAGCTGTATAATCAACACACAGTAAACAAACCAAATAACATATTTCTCCTATTAAAATAACATGGTAACTTTAAAGGGCCGTAGGGGGCAGAGCCCTTATGTCCGATTTAGACCATTTCAGTTTTATACCTTCCCATAGATGGTTACTATGACCGAGCAAAATTTCGTGAGGATCACTCCAGCCGTTCAGGAGGAGTACTTGTAAATAAAAAGCCAGAGTGTAGTATAGGAGCTCCGCTAAAAAAAAAAAAAACTGTGTTTATGTGTTATTTAGACCTTAAATAAAAGAAAAATGAGAGAAAATTTTTTTCTCGGTGCATCATAATTTGGGTTTCAAAGGGTTAATATTGGAGCAACCAAATACAATGTACAGCCTTTAGACTTTTCAATATCTCGGTAACCAATAGAGATAGAGCAAAGCTTCAATAGACTAAATTGTGTGTTTTTTTTAAGCTATTCGAGAGGTAAAAATCAAAATTTAAAATTAAAAAAAATTATATATTTGGGCAAAAAAACTACCCCTTCCATTAGTTTGATATATCTAGTTATGAACTCATCCGAATAAAGGTAGGATTATACATCTCTACCAAATTTGGTCTTGATCGGACCGTTTTTACGAGAGTTACTGTGTCTAGGAACACATACATATAAATAGTATTTTTTAATGACTTTATTTTTGTTTTCTGGACACCTCAAAACAAAAAAGTAACATGGTCCCGGGCTTAGACCTACGATAATAGCTTCCTCCCTATGGGAAATTAACTAAAATATAAAGAAGAAATTTAAAAATCATGAAAATATGATGGAACAATTAAGAATTAAATTACGAATGATACAATGGATTTATTTTTAAGAAAAACTTAGTACTAAGAAAATTGAAATGATTAAGCAAAGCAAAACAACCGTTATTTTCAACATTTTGGTATGAAAATTACGGAAATTTTAAATTTTCAATGATATTTGTAGGCACTACCCTAGAAAATGCTAGACATTATATACAACTCATACCAATTACAGTACTAAAATATTTCACATTTCAAATACCTGACTAAAAACACCAAGAGTAAAAAGTTCTAATGAAAATAATCGGCTGTGGTCGATGCACAGTAAATTTAATTTGGACACAATTAAAAAATGCTGTTTTCAAACTGGAGTATGAAAAATGTGTTTGTAAAAATATGACCTGAATTCTATATTTTCTGTTTTTAAAATCTTTTTTCATTCTTCACATTTTAGTAGAAAATTTTTAATTTGCAGCTAGCTTTGAGGATTCTTTTTTAGAGCCCTACAATGTAGATGAATAGAATGTTATCATACATGAACTCATCCGAATAAAGGTAGGATTACACATCTCTACCAAATTTGGTCTTGATCGGACCGTTTTTACGAGAGTTACCGTGTCTAGGTACAGTGTATACAGTAAAGTTAGTAGTGTCAATGTCAAGTTCCATACCTCAAATTGTTAGCAAGCTAAGCGGATATAACTGATTGATTTACAATGCTATCAAATACTGGGTGCTGTATATTCTGTTACTATTTCAAGTTGCCAATCAATACATTAAAAATCTCTTAAGGAAATAATAGAGCATGTTTTATTTATTTAGGACTTGGTTATGATTTTAATTTTTTAGTTATAAACTTGTTAATAATTTACTTGAGATACCAACGCAATCTTGTGCTTATTTTGAGGTAAATATTGCTAAAAGTGAAGCAACATAAACATAAATAAGTTTAAATAAATATCCAGTTAAAAGTTACACTACGGCCACCAATGCACCCACCGTATTCTATTTGCCAATTGATATAAGCAGTGTTTTTCACCGACCCGATGGCTGATACACACGATGGAATTTAGGCTATTGTTGTATACGCTACTGTTTGTAATTGTCGAGTAACAATGTGCTTTGAATCTGCGCACTAGGAAAATGTTCCTCACGAAAAATGCAGATGCTTATTCAATCGCTCAGAAAACTTTCACTGGATTTGGCAGCATTATTCGTCAGCTAACAATGAATCTGTGAGACAATATTCCAACGCTATCACTGCCTAATCCACTTTTTTTACTTTTTTCTACCACAACTTCAAAATAACAATACTTGATCGGCATTTTTGACTGTTTTATGTGATTTCGAGACGAGCACATCACCTAGGCGCTGGTGTGCCGGAAACGGCAGGACTTCTGGTTTAATTACTGGGCATGTCATATTAGTTTCATATTTTAATAAATGACAATTTATTTACTGAGCTAGAAAACTTTTCATTTTTCAATTTCGGTCTCTCTTGTGACATCCGCAAAAAAAATTTAGTACTTTCAATTTTTTTTTTAAATTCGGTCATGGCACAGCACCCCTCCCATACCGGGGCCTCATGGATCGCATGGCCTTTGGCCTTTGGCGCATCACCTCACATATGTAACATTACGTCATATATGTGACGTAATGTTACAAAAAACTTTTAAAATAGACCAGCGTCACATATATGTGTCATCAAGGTGTTTCCAGTGGACCGACGACACATATGTGGGACACTCTGGTCAAATCCAGTGGACCGACGGCACATATATGGGACACAGTCACTGTTCAGTTAAATGACTCCCCACGCCCAATTGGTACACTGAATCAATCTAAAACCTGTTTATCGGTCTATAGGAACACACATGTGTGTCACTTGGTCTCTGGGTAAGTCTTTAATTTTTATTTTTTACAGATTTTCAAAGTTGACCATCTTTCTGCTCACATGTTGCCATTAGTGTTTGTTTACTACTCATTCCACATGGCGTTTTTTATTGTGTGACACATTGTCCTGTATATTTTAGTATTTTTTAGTGTAATTAAACTATTTTTCATTTTCCCAGTCACCCAACTCATGACATGTATGTGAGACAGTCGGGTTATAGCAAATAAACATAATACGAAATATTACTATAGACTGATAACACACATACATGACGCAATAAAAATGCCAAAATAGCACTGAAATGATATTTTATTGCAACTTTTATGAGTAAATATATATATTACACTTCAAATTATATAAAAATACTGTAAAAAAATTTCGGTCTCTGGGTTATTGTTGGTCGCAATGCCTTGGTCTGTGGTGAAAGTTTCGAGTACTAGGCTCGGTCTGCTGGGAATTCCCGGCGACCCGGATTCCCGACCATCGGTGGCCAACGTATTGTACTTGAAGCTGTTAGCAAAAGCAATCTACTTCTAGAATTTTTCCTTCCTATCCCCAGGTATTTATTTCAATTCTATGCACCCATATTTGACAAACAATTTAAGTCATTAAAGTGTATGCTCAAAAAAATTCACATCTTGCTGGTGGCTTATTCAAGTGCACATTTTGATGGTGGTGATATTTTAAAAGTTTTTGCTCTATTAGAAAAACAATGATCAATGTGTGTTCATAATTTAATCTGTTGTTTTTCCAAAAACTCGAAACCACAATCTGAGTAGCAAATTTGGTAGGGTGGTTAGTATTGATAATTTTTTAGAGTACAGTACAGTGCTGTCTCAGAAGTCATCAAAATTTCAATATATACAAATCAATATAATTTACCTGTAACATTGGAGGTCACCTTGTTACCAGAAACAATACCTTTCACCAACTGACGTGTGTCGTAGCCATAAGTGAACTGGATCCTCATGACTTGGTAAGCCCCAAGAGTTATATGGTGGCCATGAGGCCATTTATTTGTGTCCAGGCCCAGTTGGGACAGCCCTATAAAATAACAGATTTTACTATATACTAGAACCATTGACTAAGTACACTAACGTGAATAGACTTCTCATCCAATGCTTAATACAAAAATTTAGCTTAATACAAAAATTTGGAAGGTTCGTGTACGGCACCTTGCAGCCAGAGTCGCTGCAATCAATCTCATTCCAGCTCCCCCAAAAGGGGAAAATGAGTCGGGATGTCGGGGATCTGGGGCTTCCGTGACCTTTGGGCGCAGTTGCAGTGTAGCCAGCGTCTTTGGTGTGCGGGTTTCCAGAGACCTAGTTATTCCGCTTGAGTACAACACATATCCCAAGTAAAACCTAAAATGGGAACCTCGGGATCCGGTTCAAGCGGGGCCTACGAAAACTAATGGGCCTGCATATTTCCCTCCACCACCAAAGTCACGTGACTATTTGCGGCCGATCTGCAGCACAAGTTTCCATAAGATAACATTGTGAAAACTTGACGTCCTTCACTTATTTCCCACTTCTTAGGAATTAGATAATAGGTTATTAGACAAGACATATATTCTAATCTATATTAAATAAGGAACAAAATGATACTATTACTGTTAAGTTAACAATTTTCCTGATATTTTTTATTACGAGATAAAGTCAAAACTTAATTTAGTTTATAGTTTTGTTTACACTTTTCTTCAGCTGTTTACAAAAAAGTATATTTCGTCGCAAATAACAAAGTTTTAGAACCGAAAAGGTACAATTTAATTGGTTTTATCTAAAATAAAAATTCTAACTGGCAAACTACTGATTTAAGACGTTTATTTCACGTCTTATTCCTAGAAATATCTTCAAAAGAATTGGAAGAAATCTGTTTACAAAAAGTCAATACATCCTACAGTGTGAGAAATTCCAAGTTTTTATTTTACCTAAAAAGTGAGTTTAAGTTTTGCAAAGCGGAACGTTGTTAGTATCATTCAATTTGTAATTTAATGAAGATTAGAAGGATATGCAACACTTATGATTTCATTTACTTGTATTTAAAAATACACGTAAAAACGGATGCCAAGTCAGGCTAGTGCAATGCTTTCAAATGGCGATGACAGCTGAAATTCGGCCGCATCTGGTCATGTGACCAAAAATGTATGCAGGCCCGTTAGTTTTCGTAGGCCCCGGTTCAAGCCCCTGGCTTCGGCCAGTCCAGATATGGGGTTGGACTCGAGGGGGTAGTGGTTGTCGGCATGCTCGGCACACAGCTTCGGCTGTGGGGGGCCCTCCATCCTCATCTGGGGCATTGCTCACATACGAAAGTTCAGAAGTAGCTTGGATAGTGCTGCCACTGACACTTTGTTGATTTGTTGATTGTTGATTTGTTGATTTGCGTTTGTTGATTTGGGTTCAATGCTGGTTGAGTACCACAGGCTTGGTGAATTCCGGGTTTTGTGGGGGTCTAATCCGCCTTAATGTGATTTGGAGCACTTGTTCCATAACTCCCCTTGTCGCAAGACAGGTCCGGTATGGCTAACTGGCTAACGCTAGGTACGGACCGCCCGTGAGGGTAGGGGAGCCACCCATAAGGACTAGGTCCTTATGGGGGAAGCCCTTAAACAAAATGGCAAATGGAAATGGTTCTTGTCTAGAACATGATTAAACATTTGTGTCATTTCATTTGTAAAAGGTGTTTCACAAGAATGGATTTGGTGTGAGTCTATATTTTAAACTGTAGTATTTATTTAAGCTTATTAAACTTCTGATGTTTAATATTGTTTTGGTAGAGCAACAGCTTAAATTTTTTTTTAAGTTACCATTTGTATTTTAATGCAAATGTAAATTAATGTCAATACTAGTGCACGAACACACAGAGAGCGACGGACTCGACATGAGGCAATTCATTTAACCTATGTATTTCGTCACGTGTGTTCAGTTAAATATGTTTACATGGATTTGATTCAATCGTGTCGCTTTCTTTGTGTTTGTGCTCTTATATTGGCAACAATGTGTTTAACCCTTTCTTGTGATTCCTAATTATCCCTATATAGTTATTTGAACTGCAGAAAAGTAAAATTATATTAGTTAAAAATTTCTACTTTAGCCTCAGCTATTTATTGTCGTATTGGAATCTTAAAAGTGTGTGCCCCCCCCCCCCCCTACCAAAGAAACAACCGTGAATTCCTTACATGATTATTATAAGCATTATTCAACTATAATGTGAGTTGAATAATGCTTAAATGAGTAAAGGTTAATAAATTATTTGTCATTACCAAAGTTTCCATGTATCATGCAAACCAACGCCGTCCATTCTTCAGCTAGTCTTCTAGTGATTGCCAAGGCTTTAAGAGGCGTAAAGAGATACTGCTTGGATGAATACGGAGACCTTGAAGAAATGAGATTCTCAAAGCGCCTACAACATAAAATATTTAATTAATATTTAAATTCTATCTTTAACTAAGGGTGATGTTGAATACTAAATTATAAAAATTAACATAGTTTTTTTTCATCTGCAAACCTAAGTCTCCATTCATTATTTCCTAGGTCAACCATATCTTCTCAAGCTGCTTTTATTAATTTGCATGTTTAAGTTTTCTTATTAAATGTTTGGCTCATTCTTTGTTTACATTTGCTTTGTTATTTCCCCAATGACCAATGTTAAGAATTACAATTTTTCAACATAGTTTTAGACAAAAAACAATTATATCTAGGGTTGGGCTGTTTATAAACTTATTTTTGGGATAAACACTCTTAAAAGCTAAGTTTAAGCCTACTCCCTAGATTTAAATTTTGAGATCGATGGAAAATACATTGTCATAGACACTCCTTGTATTATAGGATTGAAACTTTGAGAGACTGTAGGGCTCAGCTATGGTGGCAATGTGAATTATAATGGGATCCTGCTTATCTACAGGACCTTTCTAATGGTGGGCACAAAATTTATTCTAATAGTAATTTTTCACAAGCTAAGAAAAAAGAAGGAAAGAAACATGCTTAACTATTAATATATAAATTAGTATGATTAAAACTGAGAATTAATGATGTTTAATGTATTGTACACACGGTTTTAATTATTTTTTAAATGGGTGCCCTAAGTTTTAACTTTATGAAGCTTGTGTAGAGAATTCTTAGAATTAAGTCTCTAAAAGTGATGTATCTTTTAAAATACAACTATGAGGATAAGTGTTTTATACTAGGCACCATGGAATTGCGAGCTTTGAAATATAAACCGCTGGCAGCTAATTTCTATTAGTCTCACTTAGCAATGTTGTTGGTTGTGTTTTTTTTTTTTTTTTTACGTTTTTAGTGGCTGGTAACAGACATTATTCAACACCTGGATGAGGTCGGCACAAATTGGCAACACTGTTGTAAATTCAGGCTCCCAATTTTGAGATCTTACTATCCCTTTCACTTAATGTTTAATTAGCGAGACATCTCTAAAAGTTTTTATAAACCTTTAAAGACTTTAAAAAATAAAAAGTATAACCGATGATGATTATTCTTAGTGTAATATTGATATTATAAGCTACTAATGGAGTATGGATGGGTAGACACTTACCGTGAAAATTGATTTAAGGAAATTTTCTTTTTATGGATAACATTTTCCAATGTTCTATTACAGTTCTTCTCAACACTGTATACGTTTTGCCACCTCAAGTTCATAATTATTGCTAACTGATCCACACAAGTCACAATTCCACTAAGAATACAACTATAAACATCCTCCTGAAAAAACAGCACAGAAAAAAAAGATGAAAATAAAAATGACTCGCCTTCAATCTTCGCAATCCAGGACAAAATTCTTATGTACATATTTTGCAGCCCTAGCCTGCATAATCAGCACGTGAGTTCAAGTCTGCACCCATGAACTGATCCATGAAGACTCAGGTGAAGTCAGGTGATTTAAAAATACTAGAGATCGCCCACTGGTCTATATCCTACCAAAACCTCAGTTGATTTGGACCAAATTAGTTTTTTTAATATTTTGCCAATGAAACATTATTGTCCTTTTTGTTTTTTTAGCATTCGTTATTACAACAGCTGTCAAATAATGATCCAATCAATAACTCTTCTCCCGTAAGATTAACATTGGAACTTTGATAGCACGTAGGGCAGCCCAGAGGCCGATGTAAATCAAAATGGGATTCTGCTCATTTTTTAAGACAAGACTGGGACGGTGGTGTCCTCCTGTAATCCAGCTACTTAGAGGTCACGAATTGTGGATAGTTATAAGCTATGCCTTGTGGATGTGATATTCCCTGGTGGGGATTAACGTCCACACTAGTGAATACTAGTTCATCCATAAAGACTATCCTCATAATTAGACCAATTCGTATATAAGGTCGAAATTGTGGTTCGGATCCCAAATTAAACTTTAGGTTCCTAGATACCATTGGCTGTTGGGCTATTAATTAACAGGCCTGTCTAAGGAGAATGTCGGTCTTAACAAGACTAACAGATCGCGCCACAATCATCCTACACTCATCTCTCATTCATACTTGGATTAAACTAAATATTTAGTTAGGTTGCCATTTCAATAAAGGTATTAAAGGTATCTTTCTAACGGTTTGCGCAGATTTCTCCTACGATGCACACAAGCTAAGAAAAAAGGAGGAAAGAAACATATACTTGCCTACTAATATATAGATATTCAAAACAACTTGTTGATACACACAAATACAAACACGAACGACACAAACATAAAAGGCCTTTTTTATAGATAATTTTAGATCACGTGGCAAGATCTTCTTACTTAAAGACTTAACCTCACTGCCTCACTTGCTGATGATGCAGACTGACTGCGAAACACGTACAGATATAATCTTCCCTGTGTTTCTGATAATTGATGGTAAGTCCCAATTTATAAATAATGTGATTTATAGTTTTGGCCACCAATCGCTACAAAAACCTTCAGTAAATACTCAAGTTAATGGCCTTAAAAGGACAGTTTGATCAAATGAATATTTATCCATTATAACCTGTTAGGCTAGTTAAATTTTACCACTGTTATTCTACTTTGAAAGAGAAATATTAAATCCTTTTACTCACATGATTTCAGTGCACTGCTAGAATGGCAGTTATTTGGTCTTTGAATTATTAAACTTAAATAGTTAGCATTACGTAACAAAAGTCTGGGAACACTTGTTGGTAATTAGGATGTTTCAATTAACTAAACATTCGAGTTCTAGTTTTATTGATTGCAGACAATAGATGCCACAACCATGAATAAAATTTAGACTTTTTAGCCAGAGTCTAAATAAATCCAGTTTTAAGACTATTTTCAGTTGAATTTTCTTAAAATTAGGAATTTTTTCACAACTAATTGGCGATGAATAAAATGTAGGTGAATACCATCAGAATAAAAGTTTAAAAAAGGTTCCGTATGATACATAAGCACATCAAAATATGACATCAGTTACATGGTCCTCAAAAAACTGGTGCTGGGTGATGGACCTTTGGCCCCAGGACCCAGGCAAGGACACAACTAGAAAATAGGCCTGTATATTATTAACAAATTCAAACTGTAAATTTTTTAACAAACTAGCTTTCCCAGCATGCTTTGCAATGAGAATTTTTTGCCCATCAAGTGAGCTTGTTTGCTACGCTCACTTACCATCAGGTTTAGCTCGTTCGCTGCGCTCACTTGCCGTCAGATATAGCTCGTACGCTACGCTCACATCACCGCAATTCTATGATATCCTCTAGTTTTTATTACAAATCTTCCCTCAATAATTTAAATGAGAACAGCTATTTACAAAATTAATATTCGTTAATGTAATCACATGTTCCAATACAAAAATGTTGCTTCCACAAGAATAACATTATAACTTTGAAGACGTGTGAGATATAGCCCTATGGAGGAATATACATAAAAAGGATTCTATATGTTTTTAAGCTTCTTAGTGAGGTTTTAAGCTACCTCTTCACTGCATTTCAGCCAAATCAGCTCAGTCATTTTCGAGATTTAAGGCTGCGGTGTACCCCAGCCAAAACAACAACAATGCCGAATGCCGCCCTCGTGGCCGTAGCGCTAGGCGAGTTTGATGGCTGCAGAGGTTTACGGGGATCGTGTTTCAGAATTAACCGATTAAGATAGAGATTGGCTGTTAAGTTTTTCTAAAAGTAGAAAAAAGGATCTAGTCGGCCATCTTTTTAGAATCTTTAAATAAAATTTCTAATTTCAGTAATAACTGTCTAAAATCATCTGTTTTTAGTGAATTTCCCATATAGGGAATAAGCTATTACCGTAGGTCTCATGGTAAGACCTAAGCCCGGGACCATGTTACTTTTTCGTTTTTAGGTGCCCAGACACCAAAAATAATAGTCATTAAAATTTTTATACATATATATATATATATATATATATATATATATATATATAATATATAATATATATATGTTATATATTTATATATATATGTATATATTTATATATGTCTGTGTCCCCTAGGCACGATAACTCTCGTAAAAAAGGTCCGATCGACACCAAATTTGGTAGAGATGTGTAATCCTACGTTTATTCGGATGAGTTCGTAAACCAGACATATCGACCTACCGAAGGGGTAGTTTTGGGGGGTTTTGTACCCCAAAAATGGGTTTTTTGCATTTTTCATATGTAATTTAAAGAATTTTTTAATTTTTTAGCTCAAAAAAAACACACAATTTAGTATGTTGAAGCTTTGCTCTATCTCCATTGGTTACCGAGATATTAAAAAGTCTAAAGACAGTACATTGTATTTTGAAGCTCCAATGTTAATCTTATGGAGAATAAGTATGTGATAATATTTCACTTATTAACCAATATTTTTGGATGAAACTTGGTATTTAGCATCATTTGTTGAGATTCATCCATTTATGGTAAAAAAATCTTGGTTTTTATGCTTATCATGGCAGCAAACCTGCATACTCTTTTCCCATGTTAATCATATGGAGAATAGGCAAAATCCTTTAGCAATGGACAGATATTGATGAAACTTAGTATATGGGTTTATATGGTTAAAATAAATTGTTTGTTATGCTAAAAACTTACTTTTGGTGTTCCCCATGGCAGCATACCTGTATACTCTTTTCTATTTATCATAAGGAGACTAGACATTTATTTCCCTATTTATGAGCATGTGATGACATTTGTTTACAGGTTTATCTGGTCAAAATTAATATTACTAATTAGGAAATTCGCTGAGTACGCAGGTCTGCTGCGACGGGGTGTATTTAGTTTTGTAAATGCAGAGGTTTACGGGGATCGTGTTTCAGAATTAACCGATTAAGATAGAGATTGGCTGTTAACTTTTTCTAAAAGTAGAAAAAAGGATCTAGTCAGCTATCTTTTTAGAATTTTAAAATAAAATTTCTAATTTCAGCTATAACTGTCTAAAATCATCTGTTTTTTCTTGATTTTTAACTTAAGTTTTCTATTGGTTTTAATGAACTAACTACAAAAGTGTAACAGAGGGAAATTTAGTACCGTTATTCTTCTTTAATATGACACCTTATTTATAGCTCTAGGCTTCATTTGGCAGAAGATAACACGATTCTAAAAAAAACTCTTGCATTTGGGTGCGCGCCAGGGGTAGACCGGATCCCGGGACCACCACGGTCTACCCCTGGCGCGCACCCAAATGCAATACATGTCAATCTCTATCTTAATCGGTTAATTCTGAAACACGATCCCCGTAAACCTCTGCATTTACAAAACTAAAAAACAGATGATTTTAGACAGTTATAGCTGAAATTAGAAATTTTATTTTAAAATTCTAAAAAGATAGCCGACTAGATCCTTTTTTCTACTTTTAGAAAAAGTTAACAGCCAATCTCTATCTTAATCGGTTAATTCTGAAAACACAATCCCTGTAAACCTCTGCATTTACAAAAACTAAAAAACAGATGATTTTAGACAATTATTACTGAAATTAGAAATTTTATTTAAAAATTCTAATTTAATAGCCGATTAGATCCTTTTTTCTACTTTTAGAAAAGGTTAACAGCCAATCTCTATCTTAATCGGTTAATTCTGAAACACGATCCCCGTAAACCTCTGCAGCCATCAAACTCGCCTAGCGCTACGGCCACAAGGCGGCATTCGGCATTGTTGTTGTTTTGGCTGGGGTAGACCGCAGCCTTAATTGGTGTAACTAGAAAAAACCTCCTTCTATGTAAACTTATATATATATATATATATATATCTATATATATATAATACTATATATATATAAGTTTTCACAGCATATCGGCGCCATGCCCAGTTTATACCATGACATTAGTAGGTGATATATACTTTCACGGGAGTTTTTAAGTATACCGTTTATTGGCGTCACATAAGGTTATGAATATAAATCATTGTTACCACCCCCCAAACAACTAACTACACAATGACGGTACATCATTTTTGGGCATTAATAAATTATTTTCTACAATGTTATGTGATACTAATTTGTATATAACTGCACTGTATCTAATTTAACCAACTCCCAGTTAAGTGTTAGTCAACGTTCAAACGGATTGAAATTAATATATCATGTGTTTATAAAAAAACTTTGCAACTTTGAACCATCGTAAAACCTTTATTTTTGGCCCTAATGTGTAGAAATAAAAACAAAAATATAGGAAATTCTCTCAGGTCGAGTTCGATAACAATGAGTTTATTTAAATTCAATTGGCTCTCTGTTATTTTTACGAAGAACAAACACTTCAGTTTAAAATTTAATTTGAACCAAACAAAATATAAAATATGAAAATTTATTTCATCAAACGATGTCTCAACTCTTTATCTAATGTTCTCTTGGGTCTTAACTTCAGATTCAATCCTTGACAAACCCAAACGAAATTAAATGAATATATTAATACAAACCTTTATCAATCAATGCTTTGGGTGATCAATTCATCAATATAAAGATTAAAATAATTGATAATTTGAACAGAAGTAATATAGTCTAGTCAAATTATTGTTCAACCTGAGTAGTGTGAAAGGGCACATCTGGGACAGTGCAATGACCTCTGAGGAATGCTGACGTCATGAAGCCACTGACGTCATCAATGACGTCACCAATTACATCATAAACCTACCTATGACGTCACACCTATGACATCATATGAATGACGTGTCGATGACGTCATCATCCCTTACATCATAATGATGACGTCTCTGACGTTAATTAGGTAAAGGTCACGAGGAAAGAGAAAAAATTTTTTTGCACTTTTCGGTTCCTCGAATTTCGCTCGATAACAAAAATTTACGAGAAACCGCAAAAGTGCAAAGAAAATTATTTTTTCCTAGCGACCCGACTGAAAACCTACACATGTGACGCCTGACATTCCTCAGAGGTCATTGAACTGTCCCAGGTGTGCCCTTAAAAAAAAAATTTTTTTTTTACTTACCAACCAAGGAACCTGAAGTCCGACAGGAAAACATTAAAAACACGAGTGGTGGTGTTAACACCACGAGAGCTTGGCACCGACTGATCAGACAGTAAGGTGTAATCAGGTTACTCGGCCATGTGGTGGGGGTAAGGAGGTGGTAGGGGTAAAGTGGTCAGATTAAAGAAAAAATTTTATTTTTTGCCAACAATTCATCCGAGTCTCTCTTTTACTGGACCTCCATCACTCGGAGTGGAAATATTTCCTAAGAAATATTTTTTTTATTCTTTCTCATGTGACCTTGGCACTTGTGAAATTCCAAACATAATAAAACGAAAAAAAATTTCCTTCATTCTAGACCTAAAAGAAAATCCTTTATTGGACCTCCATAACTCGGAGTGGAAATATATATTTTTTTTTATTCTTTCTCATGTGACCTTGGCACTTGTGAAATTTCAAACATAAAAAAATGGGAAAAAATTATTTTTCTTAATTCCAGACTTAACCGAAAATTTATGAAATATGTAAATTTTGGCTGAATATTTTTAATTCGGACTGAAGTTAAGTAATTTGAGTTTCAAAAGTGTGATGTGCACACTACAAGAGTCGAGTAACAACTGATCAAGCCGCTCGGTGCATCTCAGGTACCTGGCTGTGTGGTGGGGGTAAAGTGGTTAGATTGAAGATAAATTTTATTTTTTCCAACAACTCATCCGAGTCTGTCCTTTGTCGGACCTCCGTTACTCGGATTGGAAATATTTCCTGAGAAATATTTATTTTTTATTCTTCCTCAGGTGACCTTGATACTTGGTCTGGAATTGGAGTCACCAACTTTACTTTACTGGCAAAAGTTAGCTCGTCTAAAAGTTTCTGAAATATTTTATTACCCATAAAATATTTTAATTGGTGTTCCTTGAGTAAAATTTCGGATTATTTTTGAAACAGCGTTTCATTTTTGTTAAAGTGGAAGTCTTGGACACCCTAACAGAATTATTTTGCTTGGCCAGCAAAAATTTTACTCTTAATCATTTTTCTCGCAAAGTTTCAGCCATAGCTGTGTCTCACAGTAAGGTTTGTATAAAACTAAAACACTCAGTCAAGTGTTGCACCTTAGCTGGAAGTAGTGTTGAGGAGCAGGATTTTGAAATTCAAACGTTATAAAGAGCATTGTTTGTAAATAACAGAAATGTAAACACTGCATATTACTTACTTTGTAAATATAACGTCGAAAATACAACTTAATAGTTAATATTTTTAACGATCAAAAGTCTAGTTTTGCATTATGATAAAAAAACGTTGTTCATCACTCGGAGCAAAAGTGTCTTTTTGATGCTTAATCGTTTTTAAAGCGCACCAAAAGACCCACTTTTGCTCCTAGTGATGAAAACTACTATTAGACACATCTGCGAAATACAAGTGTAGGAAAATATTAGGAGACCTGTAGAGCTAAATAAAAATTAATTTTGTATCAAACAGGCTTCCAACATTTCAGTTTCTAAGTCTTAACCAGTGAGGAATAAAATTTTAATCAGGAGTGAAAAATAATTTGTTAAATAAACGTAAGTGTAGGACAGCGATAGAGTGTAACAAAAATTAATTTTGTGCAAACAGGCAGCCTCCTGTTTTGCTAAGTTTTATAGTAGGGAAAACGTTGAAAAATAAAAATTTACTCACAGAAAAGTCCCGCGGCGGCGAGCTGCAGCATGTACGTAATGGAGGTCTGCGATAAACTGACTTTCGGCGGGGCTCCGTCGCCCAGTTGGCCAAGGGCACAAGGAGTATGTTATATAAGCATTATGTAAGGCTCTCTCCGGACTGTCGGCTGCGCTGAGTCTGGCAAGCTAAAATATTATTTTATACTACACCTCTCTTGGACTGAAAATATTCTAAGTCCCACGACCTCCCCCCCCCACGTTCCGGACGAGAAGTGCGCCCCCCCCCCCCCCGGGGGTGGAGGTGTCATAGCCTAAGGCACTCACATACCCTGAGGCATTTCCATACCCTGAGGCACTATTGGCACTGTACCGCTGACACGTGTTGTATAATGAGATCCGGCTAGTTATGTATTCAGGTGTGGATGTTGGGGATTTTCCACTGGCGTAAACAAGTACAGCCATGCACGTGTTGAGGTCCGGCTGTTTACGTAACTAGGACCGGTTCCCCCACTCCTGGCCGGCCCACCTCGGCTCTGTCAGGCTTGGCTTCGTTGCAGTTGCTTTCAAACACTTCAGCTGGCTGTTTGGAGCTCTGCCCTACAGGGTTCGCAATGTAATGTTGGCGCCGAATTATATTGGGAATTCTCTTTTAGTCTAAGGCATGGCATGTGTAGTGTTAAGAAATATTTTATTTTGCGCTTGCTTCTTCTCCTAGGTCATGGTGTTGGATTTATTTAGTCTAAGTCTTGTGTGTTGTAAAATATTTCTTGTATCATGTTGTCCCCAAGTATAAAATTTTTCTAAATTCGTATCTTGGAGGTTTTCCTCTGTAAATTGGCAGTTAAAGTGTCAGGCTTTTGAGGCTTAGTAGTCTCTGTAAAATAAAATTTTTTCAAGGTTTGCACACCTCAAAATTTATTTTTTACCAACAGTAGTATGGCGTCTAACGAGCCTGGGGGGTAGGCCCCTGGGGATCCACCGTTAGGCCATCGGCCAGCGGCGCTGCTGGACCTCATCACTCGTCACTGGCAACATACGGGTGGTTGGCATCCTTCAGCACGAGACGCCGGAGCTATTATTGATCGGTCGGTTAGGCGCAATTGAACCAGCAGGCTCGGTCATGATAGCTCCCAGGTCATGGTTCACATGACCTTTGATTCCCCTTATGGGAACCAAAATTATTGTAGCATGTTTCCCTTCTGGAGACTCAAAATTAAGTAAATATTTTTTATTACATCACCTCCCCCTAAATGTTGAAATCCCCCCGATGCCTCTGGCCGCCGGCGGTCTTGACCTATATTTGTGTGTGAAGAAAATAAAATTTTTTTGTTCCACATGCAGTCAAAAAATATTTAATTTTCAACAAGTTGACCAGTAAAAAATAAAAATATTTTAATTTTTGAAAATGTTAAGATATTATTGAAAGTATTTGTTAAAAAGTCAATCTTATCATCATCTTTTATCCAGTGTTAACTCTTTTTTACCATATTTTAGGTGGTCTTGATCTATATTACACTTATGTAAAATTTTAGGAAACATTTTTAAATAATCTATTACATTTTGTTCTGCGCATGCGCAGTACGGTTTTCTTCAAGGTCACCCCCCACCAGCCGCTATATAAGCAGGTCGGTCAAGAGCGTCTCTCATTCTTTGGTGGACTTTTGTAGAGTTAACATCTAAAGAGCTTTCGCGTTTAATAATGTATCTTTGTGATATTTGCGGGGAACTTTTCCCCGATGAATATATTTTAGCCATACATCAAGAATTACATTCGGAACAAGACCCGGTAGGTATAACGGCTAACGAAATGGACTGCGATTGGATTGACAAATTTTTGGATGAATTTACTCAACGGCTGGACAACTGGGAGAGTTATTTGCAACAGATGCAGCGGAGACGGCCCAGTGTGATCCAGTTTGGCGGAGCAGGACCTTCAGGACTTAGAAGAGGAATTGTTGTGGAACCAGAAGAAGAAACGAACACGGACGCGGACTCGGACGCGGATTTAGACACGGACATGGATTCGTACAAAGAAATGGAACAAGAAGGAACCAGACACCTACGCACAACTGCTTTCCCCGGACACACGGTAATCCATAACAAAATTAATAATGTACAACTTGATTTGGAAAACTTATTGATTGGCAAAATTATTGATTGGTCAAATTTTAAAACAAGAATTGGCAAGATTAAATTTTAAAAATTTGGTTTAGTGTTGGATGCAAAATTTAGTAACACAGATGGTGAGACCTCAATAAGAGGTTTTATAACAAAAAATCGTACTTAAATGTTTGCTTCTGATGTAGGCTAAATAAAATTGTTGATGAATGTTTGGAAGAATTGTTAGTAAAAATGCAGGAGCATGAAGGTCGAGGGTCAGGATGGAAGTTTACATCAGTTGAAGGTTTACACTTAAAGAGTTCATAACCTGATCACACTTGACAATTTACAATGTTTAATTTACGATACCATAAGTTCATTTTTTAGTTTTTAATGTTGACGACTGAGATGTACACTTTGTTTGTATTCTATTCAGAATAAAGATTGTCTATTGTCTATTGTCTATAAGCATGGTTACGGTATGAGGGGTAGTAGCTATATCCCTCTACCTAAAAAGATTGAGGCTACAAAATCTTGCAAAAATGTAAAAAATGTAGATAATGAATGTTTTAGATATGCGATGTTAGCAAAATATATTTTGCCTGAACAGCGTCCTTGTAGAGTAGGTATGCACTATCAAAATGTAAATAATAGGTATAATTTTCAAGGATTGTCATACCCTGTAAATATTAAAGATGTTTGTAAATTTGAGAAACAAAATGTAGGTGTCAGTGTAAATATTTTTGGGTTGGACGATTCAAATAATATATACCCTTTAAGAGTAACTTTTACACGATTGTTTCAAGCAGTTAAACTAGCAAGAAGTAATATTTTAAACATTCTAAGATAATCAGAAAACCTTTTGTTTTATTGGAAAATAAATTCAAACAAACCGTTAAATATATACTGTGATGCACATAAACTGCAACTTTTTATAATTTTTATCAAACGTCTAGTGCTACGCCTTATTTTCTTTCAATTTCATTTTATTATTCTTACATTAGAAGAATATTTTGCATCATTTGTATTACTATGTTAGCAATTAAACGTTGACCTGATCAACTGTCATATGGAATTATCTATTGTGGAACGCGCCGGAAAAAACCGATCCTGCAGCAATACTTTAAAACAGAGAGTTTGAATTTGTAAACTCGCAGGCACTCTGGATATTTTCATTGTTCATGTTTTGCCCTCTAGACTGCGTAAACCCATTTTAAATTCACACCAGGCACACAGCTATTCTCTAAATGCTTTGGAAAATGTTAATGTTCACTATATATATATATATATATATATATATATATATATATATATATATATATATATATATATATATGTATATGAGGAGTAAAATTTAGTAACAAATGATAACAAATCAGGTAGAATTGGTTTCAGTTACCAATGTTTTATTTGGGGTGCAAATTAACCGATGTTTTCTTACAAAAGGTGATCTTTAGTGTAAGTAAAAAAAAAGGTGTTGCAATCATAAAAATATATTTTTTACTAAATGTATGTTATTTTGAATTTAATTATAATACTTCAGCTTACTGTTTTACTTTATACAACAACTAACTGTAGTTAGCGGTTCAAAAGAAAACTTGTTATCAAAATATATTTGGTTTCTTCATGTAAAAATATGATTATATATATATATATATATATATATATATATATATATATATAGCTGCTTACGTTCACATAGGTACATTCTGTACTACAATACTGCGGGTTAAACCTATAACCTGTATCCCAATTGTGTTTTACGATTCAACGGAAAAGATAAAAAAATATCTTTAAAATATAGAAAACTGTTTTCGTGACTTGTACGTAACATAAAATGTAATTACTGTTGCTTAAGTTGATATAGATATATTTAAACTTGTGCGCGTCTTTGTCTGTGGGTGTGTGTGTTTGTTAGAAAACAAATATTAAACCTTAGACATACTTCAAAATATTATTTAAGTCTAATGAAGTGCCGTGGTCTTAAACGAAAGACGAAACCAAATGAAATTGGGCTATGTAAAAGTATGTCAAGGTCATGTCTTCAAGAGAAGCATGCAAAAGTAGGTCTAGGTCAAGTAATTAGCAAAAGAATCATGCTCAAGGAGGAATTAGGTCAAGGTCAAGTAATTAGCAAAAGAATCATGCTCAAGGTGGTTAATCAATCAGTAAAAGGAGCATGCATAGAAACCCAAAGCCGAAAAGAATCCAACCACCAAAGAAAGCAATGAAGCGCGCGCTTCTTTACTACTACAAGCTACGGGTTAATTGCAACTACCATGCAGGAAAGATAGAGGAAGGAAGTTACATGCAAGCCCGGTGGACAGTCCCCGCGGTGGTAGGCCATAGTCACCCCGTTGACCGTACACCTACTGGATACTGATGTACCCGCCCATAAGAGCGTTGGTCCATGTTCACCAGTGGCACAGCGAATGCTGCATTGCACCAAGAATGAGCGTTGCTTTTATAACGAAAATTCAGCCTCAGGCTAAATTTCCCCTTGGTAGGGAAAAAGGGTAATTCCAAAAGTGTGGGTAATTTTCCCTCCACAAGGTAAATCGGGTAATTGCTTTAAACACGTATTACCCTCCAACAACCTAATCGAAATCCGTACAGACCTTTGCAGCTGGTTCAAGGCTAACGCCTTATTTGGAAACCGGTTTTATGCAACAGTGCAGCGGCGCACAGCTCTGTAACGACCTCTCATTGTCTGTCCAGCACTCACACCAGACAGTACCGTACTTACAATGTCTTACACCATGGTTGTGTCCGGCCCCGACGGTGAGCGGCAAGTAATGAACACAATTGCCGCTCTCAATCGGGGCGATATAAGAAGTTTCCAAGATTTCTTACATCATATTATTGGACAAGAACAAGTAGAGGAGATGATAAGGAGCATCCTCAGAGAGATGGCTCCTGTACCGCGGTGCATGTCACCTCTACCCGAAGAGGAAGATGGAAAGAAGATCAAGTGGAACAGATTGAAACAAAACAGAAAGTATGAAATTTTGAAAAAGAGAGGACTTATGTATTACCAAAAATTATTGGATGGAAAAAAGATTATAAAAGTTGAAATTATTAAAATGACATCAAAGCCGACATCTCCAAAACAAAAATACCTAATGCGGATTATTGAGAACAAAAGATCTATTGTTAAATTGTCATAATAAACAACAAGACCAAAAAATCCATTCCATTCTTAAAAAAAAACAAAAAAAAAACATCATTTTGCTTTAAAATTAGTGCATACGGGCACATTCATACGTGCGCGTGTGCATATATGTATACGTGCACGTGTGCGTATGTGTATACGTGCGCGTGTGCGTATGTGTATACGTGCGCGTGTGCGTATGTGTATACGTGCGCGTGTGCGTATGTGTATACGTGCGCGTGTGCGTATGTGTATACGTGCGCGTGTGCGTATGTGTATACGTGCGCGTGTGCGTATGTGTATACGTGCGCGTGTGCGTACGTGTATACGTGCGCGTGTGCGTACGTGTATACGTGCGCGTGTGCGTATGTGTGTATTCCTGCGTGTGCGATTGCGTGTATGTATGCGTGTTACTACATACAACTCATATAGACTATCTTATATTTAACAATACATATACAAAGTTTTAATAAGCCCACTCTTGCTGTTAACAACACTTCTTTCATTTTAAAGATACTGTACTTCACTTCTAAGTACATATCAGTTTTATCCGAACCTTACTGTGAGGTGCACTTATGGTAGAGACTTTGTGGAAAAATTGTTAAGGATTAAATCTTTGCTACACGGTGTCAGTCTTACGGAGACTCTCGTAGAGTGCGCATTGGTACGATGAACTCTCTTGTTCAGTTATCTTTTTTCGGCACACTACACCGAAAACTTAATATAAATATCACATTCAGCTCGTGTGGTTCGGTGGATCTTTAGGTTTTCTCGTTTATACCACTGTAAACTCTGCAAAAATTAGTTAAATTGGCGGTTACAGACCAATCCGATGACGGTTTAGGCAGGGTCACGTTGCAAAGAGTTAAAATTTCCTTATCACTTTCGCGGTTTCTTATGAAATTTCACTTAGGTCCTCAAGGTCATGAGGACTCTAACGAATACTTGGAGTAGAGTGTGAGAAACCGCAAAAGTGCTGAAAAATTTTAACTATCTGCGTAATCTTGACCTAAACAACGCCAGTGACGTCATCATAGTGACGTAATCGACGGTGACGTCATCAACACGTCATTTATGTGACGTCATCAGTGACGTCATCGTCGGTGACGTCATGGCTTGAAGTCGCCAAAGAGCCACTACTAATGTTGCTGACAAATAAAATAGTGCATTGCATTATTTCATAGGGATTTTGAATTGCTCTCTCCTAAATTATACATGACCTACCGTTAAAAAAATAATCACAGGGAGGGAGCTATGCGTCACCACATACTGTTATTCCTTTCACCCCACAGATGTATTTTCAGCATGGCCTCTGGTGCCTCTGAATACAATATATCATCTGCAGATTATTTTTTTCCTTTTTATGTTTAAACAGATGCAGTTAGAAAACGTGAAAAGGATGCCTCAAATGAAATGATGAAAAATACCATCAAGCATTGGCTTCAGCAAGCCACTCCCCGGATCCAAAAGAGGTAACTAATAACTTAACTCTACCCAAATTTTGATTTATGAAAGTTATCTCCATTTTTTCCTTCGAATCTAACGGAACCTGTATTGAAACTGGTAGGCGCAAGGAATCGAAAATTGACAACTGCTCAAATCTGGTGGTATAAAAAATCAGAATCAGCCCTTGGTAATTTTGTTGGCAAAAAGATTGTAATAACAATAATGAACCTGTTTCATCCATGATCATGTAATATATTTACAAGATCCATGTAAATATATTCAGTTCTGTGGGCATTATTAGATTATTAGATTATTCGCATCAAAATAACCTATGAATGTTGTTGGTTTTGATACATCGAAATCCGGAAGATATTTGTTATTTGTTTTTACGAGATATCTGGTTACACTTTGCGTTAATCCCCCTCGAACACCTGATTCTAACATCAAGACCATATCTAAATCGGTAAGAAGTTGTATTTTTACAATTCGTCTCCTTCAACATGGCTTGCCATGTTAGTCCAGCGAAGTATACAAACGAAGATGGTCCAATCCATATGCTGCAAAACACGTATTTCTAAATTCTTCCATTATATCACATAATAAAGTTTCATCTAATTTAACACAAAATATTAATATTGGCCCAATATTCTAGTTCTTAATTAATTCCACACTTTACATGCATGATCATAATCCTGTGGAGCTATGTCCATGTCGTACAATTTACTTTTGAATTCTTCTTTTGCCGGAAGTGACGTTTCATTAAATCTTTGTAAACTATCTATATAATCGTATGGGAAAAATTATACAAATTAAGAGGGTCCAATCCATATGCTGCAAAACACATATTTCTAAATTCTTCCATTATATCACATAATAAAGTTACATCTAATTTAATATAAAAATATGAATATTGTCCCAATATTCTAATTACTAATTCATTCCACACTTTAGATGCATGATCATAATCCTCTTGAGTTATGTCCATGTCGTACAGTTTAATTTGGGATTCCTCTTTTCCCGGAAGTGATGTTTCATTAAATCTTTGTAAACTATCTATATATTCGTATGGGAAAACACCTTTGCGAAGATCCAGATTCAGTTGGTCATTGTTCACAATCTTCTTGGTTTCTATTATATCTTATTTTCAGAAAGTTTTGACAAACTAGACAGCATAAGACGGTACGAGTCCAAGAATCTTTATTTTATATTTCCAACTTGTTTGGAAAAACTTATAAACTTCTCTGAAGTTTCCGCTAACACATCGATTGCACCAGTGTCTTTTCCTAATTCGGGTATTATAAAATGAGCATCATATCCACTAAGGTTATGCAGAACAACATTTTTATAAATAGGGGTAAATGGTATTTGATGTTACATTTATTACATGCATCACCTATGTAATAAAACCTATGAGGTTGTAATGATCTTTAACTTTATAACTTAATTCTCAATGGTAAATTCATTTTTGCACAAGAAACAGTGGGTCGCATTTTCATGTTGAATTTCCTCTTCTTCATCCATTGGTTTCATCGGCAAAATATTTGAATATAATCTTTGTACATTTTCAGCTACTGAATATAAATGATTGAGAAATATTGTCTCCGCATTTACACCACGATATACTACTGGTTTTGAAGTTAATTCATAGACTATTTATTCAAGTGACTCACCATCAGTACATCTTCTTTGTGTAATTAAATATTCTCTGCTATGTGATGTGGGACAGTGCACTCTAGCCAATAATTTTATTATGCTGTTATAAGTTGATTTTGTTTTTACAGACAAGGTTAAGAGCTTCGTGGCAGCAAAAGCTGGAAAGAAAAAGTAATTTTCACCACACCACATCGATATCACCTGTTTTCAACAATCACTTCTACCAAAGAAGCACCTTTTTACTCGGCAAAGGCCGGGAATGGAAACGGTAGCAAAGAAATCTAGGATATAATAAGGTAGGTGACAACAACAACAATGAATAATAAATCAGTGACTCAGCTGATAGCTACTGTCAAATATATAAGACGTACATGGGAGAATGGGGCTTTAGCCTTGGGATCAGCTGTAGTTGTCACTTACCGTTAGAGTATTCTAGTTATGGTGGTGATGTGAAGTGATTGCCTAGCAACCAGAAGCACAAGCAGGTTAGTTGAGGTCATGTTTTGCTTGTTATGAACGAAGAAAATTTTTATTTTACTTGTTTAGAATTAATTAATATTGTAATATGATGAAAAATATCGTTCGTAACTAGGACAAAAATGTTTTGCCTGCTCTCGATCGTTTCAACACTTGATCAAACACGATCTCGAGGCTGGCAATAACCTATTTTCGGCCCTTGTAACGAAATATACTTTTGCATTTTCTGCAAACGACTAGTGTTGAATTTTGCAAGAAATCTGAAAATCAACTATGCAAATGAAGAGGATGTCAAAAAAGTATTTGACCTTCCCCAAGGAAGCTCTGAAAGAATTAAGATGAAAAACGACATAAAAGGTCGGGGAGCACTATTCTTTAACACCTCTCCTGAAGTGAATAAGGGAGAAATAATAGTCAGCAGGAGAAAAGCAGAAGGTTCCCTCGTAGGTTATACCCCATGCCCCAAATGCAAGAATTTCTTTAAAACACCGAGTCTCTACAAACACTACAAACAGTGCACAGAATTGTTTTTGTGAAACACCCAAGACCCTTGCAACATCACTATCATTGACATTTGAAAAGTCACAGCCCAGGTACATGGACCCGTGGCTGAAATCAGAAATTTTACCCGGACTGTCTAGTAAGGACAACATAAGAGATATCATAGTGAAAGACGATCTGTTACTGAAAACGGGGATTTTCTGTGTGTCAGTCACCGCACAAGTAGACAATTGAGTAACATGGTATGCGCGAAGTGAAGACAAATGGCCAAACTGCTTTTGGCGATGAAATGTCTCGACGAAACCATCATGTACTTCAAGAGCTCATTCACACCCACGTGCTACGACACCTTTATGAAGGCGTGAAATATTTCACTCAAAATCTGCTAAAAATAGTGTTCATGTTGTATCTGCTTAGCAATTTTGTATCATTAGTCATTCCTTACCTTTTACCGTGTTACATGAGTCATCATTTTTTCACACAATGTACAAATCTGAGCTAAATTCTTCATTTTGGTTTGTTTTATTTCATCTTTTGGTAAAGTTGAAACAATATGTTCTCGAGAAACTTCCATCAAAACAACGAAACTGATTTAAATCTCCCATCGTCCAGCCTCATCTCCTGGGTGACCCGACTAGTTCACATTGGTATTGGAATAACCAAGTCATTTGTTTTCTACACATAGGGGGATTGTTATATTTATATTAAAAAAACAAACAAAAAACAGCTTAGTCATGAATGTAACTTTTTCCAGAAGACGAATAATTTCTTAAATTCTATAGTTAATACTGTACTTGTAATGTTAAAAATCCTTTGTGTGTAAGTAAATAAAGCATTACTGCTGAGTACAACGTTTCTTACTCCTTAAAATCTCTGAAAAATCTAAATCTAATTACCATCTGCATTTTTGCAACTCATAAATTGAGCGGGAAAATGTAGTATTTAAAAGTATATTATTTAAATTTTTGTTATTTTTTGATTATTGTTCAAATATTATTTAAAATATGTTTAAAATAATGGTTTCCTAAATATATAAAAACTTAAGTCTCAGCAAGACATGATCTTGATCTGATATTTATAGCAATTATATTGTCATAAAAATAAAATGAAATTCAGGCCTAAAAAAGGTTTCTAATTCAAATGTAAACATTTTATGCACAATTGTATTTAATATTTGCTGTTATTGCTTGTAGAAAAAAATATAAAATAATATCTAGGAGTATTTTAAATTAAACACGGAGATTGAAGAAATTCAAACATCATAAATCTAAAAAGTTTTTGTTAATAATACAAAAGAAGACATTGGATATAATGGACAGAAAAGATATAAAAGATTCATTAGTAAAAGAGGCTTGATACCAATATAGGATTGGTTTAGTGAAATATTTGTGAAGTAGCACAATTAAGAGCGGGTTTGCCGTGTTTATTCAATAAATATTCCCCGTTGTACGCTCCAGGGTAAACAAATTCACCATATTTGCATGTCAACGTCCAATACATATATTTTTTAAGGATTTTGTTTATTAGTTTTTGTTTTTATTTTTTTAACAGAAACCATACAAATCTGCTTTAATGAATATACTTGATGCAAATCCTTAAACAAAACTAACTATTAATTAAAAACTAATTTTATCAATATAGATATGAGCCTCAATAAAAAGAATGTTTACAATTAAGTGATAAGATCAAGACAGTGCAAATAATGCGTATGGAAGGAATCAATCTTCTCGTTACCGTATTTTGTATGTGTATAGTTGTATAATTGTAAAACTCAATCTTATTTTAATCAATTTAAAGTTTTAATATTGAAATAAGAATTTTACGTTCAATCTCCATAAAAGAACAACTAGAAATATGTAAATGAAATGCGCATTATTTGAAAACAAAATTAACAAGTTTAACAAGTCGTTAACATAAATTGTGCCAAATGTCTGCCATAACTCTAGCTAATTTCGCGCTTTGTCTGACCCCTCTAAAACAAAGTGTCCATAATGCAGGCCGATTCTGCCAGCTAAACTGTTCACGCTGGCTCAAGAATAACAACCTTAAGAATAAAGACTTCAAGAACAACAACAAACCAGGACGTAAAGCGGGATTAAGGCGCGAAGGCTCGGTAAATAGCACTTAGGCATTCAGAGCATCCAGCTGGTAACATGGACTTGCTACGGCCTGGTGCGCCTAGCGTCTAATGTCTACAGCCCACAGTCCTACTCTGGTGCGACAAGATGATAAATGTACTGTAGATATTTTGGAATTTTGTCGGACTTCTAAAAATCGAATTGAGTGTTTAAAATGGTCGATACTGCTGCTTCGCGCTATCACGGATTAAGTTCACCAAACAAGGTATCGATTGTACAATAGGTAATTAGAGTTTTTTGTAATTCTTGCAGTATGTAAACAAAGAACACACAATTTAGTACACACGTAATCAGGTAACATGGTGTTGGTTTGAAAAACACATGGTGTAGGCAATACTGTCAACTATTATAGAGCAGCTTACTTTACAGCCCAAGGGCTCCAAAACGTTAATGGCAGGGCATTAAAATAACATTTGATAACAAAACCTAATCACAGCTTGGTGTGGTCAAAAATCAGTTGTTTAAACCTTGTTAAATATAAATTCAATTTTAGTATTTAAAAGTTGAAAAATAATCGTTTTAATTAACACAACGTGTAACATATAAGATAAAAGTAAACATTTTGAGGGTTAACATTCCTGTAAAAAAATACAAAAATATGATCTAATATAATTAACTTCTCACTTTTACCACTCTAAAAAAAAGATTATCACATTAATTGGAATTTTAACATAACCCAAGTATTATTTTGACTTTTCGATAAAGCGGATAAAAATTCAGTTAACGATCGATAACGATTTTGGAAAGCATTAAGAAGTTGCAGTAGATGACGCATCCAGTGCTAAATACAGGTCCCCTTCCCTAGTAACTCACTCGGGCTTTTCATCACAAGAGTGTGCAAATATCGGGCAATGAAATTGGATGGAAGAAATCCAGAGAAAAGTCTTGAATTGGCTGAAGCTCGTTAAACAGGAATTCTACTATGGCGTGGAAAAAATCTGCTTTGGGCAAGCTTGCGGACAAGAAATGGACAAAGCCAAGACTAGTTCCTTTTGCGCAAGAAATTATGAAGTTAAACGATTTCATAAACAAAACCAATGTGGAATCGCAAGCAGTGCATGAGAAAGAACGTTCATGGTTCGACAAAAAGGCATATGACGAACTTAACAGGGCAACAATGTTGCAAATCATAATATTTAATAGGAAAAGAGTGGGGGAGGTTGAAAACTATTTATAAGTGATTTCAAGAACAAAAACAGCATCCATAAGGTTAATGAAATGTATCAGCTTGGCCGCTTGGCTGTAAGACCCCCTAGGCCAAGCTGTGTTCTGGCCAACAATACCATTCTTCGCCTGACAGAACACTTGGTCGAGGGGCGCTACAGCGCAAGAGAATTTTTGGAGGCGGCAAGCCATCAACTTGATGGCATCCACGACCGCCTTTACAACATTGTTGAGGAGGAGCTAAGCGACGAGCTTGACGAAACTGTGCTTTTCTGTGAAGGGTGGCTAATGTTTAAGTCATTATATGCCAAATGTAAATTTGTTAAAAATTAGTTCCTATTTTAGTCAACTTCACCTAATCATTGAATCAATCCAACATGCCACTGTGCACCCTTTCCTTCAGATATTGTTGGTGATAGAAGTTTTACTTTTTGTCTATAAATAAAAATATTGACTAAAACTTGTGACTTCTGCAGTTTATTATTTAAATGTGTTCCCAATCAACATATATGAAATAATATAACTTGCGTAAGAATCGCACAAATTTGATTCTTTTGTTCCTTGAAAAGGTTCCTCTCACGTCCTAAGTACACTTGCCCACAACCCGCAACCCTAATCCTCCCCACCCCCATTGGGGGCCCGAGGCGGCTTGTTGCACAGGGGCCCGTAAATTCTCTCAACAACCCTGGTTACCAATTTGATATTTTTATGTTTCCTTTTATTTTCTAAAGTCTTGTCAAATATTGTATTGTTCATTAGTTTGAAGAATTTTTTTTTGAAAAGTTTATGTAGCCCCAGTTCTTCTCCTTGTGTTATTGTCGATGTATGGTTTAAACCAACAAGATTGAGAAAATTGTAGAACTCGATTAATTTTTTTTGTTGTAATTCTCAATGCCAAGTCTAAAGCTTGTTGTATCATCCAGTAGTGTCCTACATACCGAGACTTGTTGGTTAAAGTCATCAATAATTTGGGCCATCTTCCGGTTCTTGGAGAGATTTCCGTCTTTGGAAGGAGTGGTTTACCACTCGTTCTCTCAAAGCGTGACATTTTAATTCCCTGTTGTCAAAAATTATGTTAAAAAGTATTTTTTATAAATTTTAACCGTTTTATTGTATATGTAGGATTGTAGTCTACATTTACAAAAGTGTATTGGTTCAATAGGTACTGTTTTAAATTTTTCGTGATTTTTTAAATACCTTAAAACTCACTACCGTCCCCTTTCCCTATTGGCAGTTATGAAATTTGTCAAGCTTTAATTCAAATATGGTTACTAAAACCATGCTAAACTAAGCAATAAATATATATATCTTGATTTACATATCATTCACAATAAAGGGCTAAAAGAACAAAACTTGACTCCAAATAGAAATAGTTTTGTCTTTCCCGACCAATAATGCTCACTACCGTCCCCAAGTGAAGTTTGTTTCATTGCTCAGCCACTCGAAGCGCTAGCGTCGGACAGCACTGGTGAAGACGAAGGAGACAGAGCCGCCATTACGTAGTGGAGAAGTGATTCTGGCAGTGCATGTCTTTGTTTTGTAATCAATTAAATCAGTGCGAAATTGTTTCGCGAGTGTTTATTGAACTAATTACCGTCCCTATGTACTGCGAATGGATAACAAAAGGTAAGAAACAAAAGT